>JBBPKG010000094.1:40466-52436 GCA_038089115.1 Fistulinella cinereoalba | reverse complement strand
GGCCTTCTCCATCCTTTTGACAGCCTTCGGTTCAGTAGGGAGTTCCTGGACGGTACTCATTACGTAGAGCGTGATTTTGCACTACAGCGCAGTCTGTAGAGTAGATTATATGGTGCATTGAAAGGGGCTTGGACCAAGTGGATGGACTAGATTACGAATATGATGCCATCATCAGATCAGACTGCATTGAAACATACCATGACCGATAATCCGAGTCGTTGCGATGCACAGGATCACTGAGCAACAGCTCCACAGCTCCACCGAATGCTCCCGCGCTTATACCTGACTTTGTTGTCATCAGTCCTTGATGGCTGGCCACGGTACGCCCCGTACCAGAGACGAAAACGGCCAGCGGGGGGTTCAGAACTCAGAAATGTCGCAAAAGAGGCCAACCGTTCACTATCCCGAAGAACTTGACCATGCACCCTCCGCCCAATATTTCAACACACCTCCAAAGCTCGAATCTCGTGCTTCTTCGTTTGTGGGCACGGACGAAGAAGACGATGATGATGCAGAATTTGACTGGAGCGGTGACGAGGACTTGGCCGACCAGGAAGCCAAGTTTGGGCAGCGGATGGGCGTGAACCTCAAGGCAAGACGTTGGACATTTTGGCGGTTCGTCCGTTTACAACCGTGCCGGTACATTCATGACATTGATGCCATCACACTTGCAGCGTCTTCACCCTCCTCTTCTCCTCCCTCATTGGCTCGACCTTTCTCGCTGGCATCCTAGTGACCCCTGCCCTGCTCGTCCACTTTTTTTGGTATAAGCCTCACCCAACCGGCCATCGGCACTATGTAGCCCTGAATATCAACGCTTGGCTCTTCTGGGCAGCAGCCAATGTCGTCATATCCTGGGGCCTAGCAATGATCGTAGACATCATACCCGGATTGGCACGCATTCTAATATCCATTTCATGGGGTCACGTCTCGGAAAAGGTCAAGAATCACATTGAGCTGTACGATTCTGTTAAAGGCACCATCAAGCCTGTGTTATATGCTGCAAGCGCCTGGCTCAGCTGGATCATTCTGTTCCAAAACATATTCAAGCTGTACAATGGTGGTGTTAACGGAACCAGTTATGCTTCGTACACTGAGCGTGTAAGTGTCTCGGCTCGCTTTGCTACCGACGGGGAACTCAATACCCGCAGGTTGCTGAAGCTATTGAATTTCTGTTTTTCTTTGCACTGATCATTTGCGCCCAAAGAATGTTGTCCCATGCCATCGGTATGCAAATTTCACTAGCGTTGGACGATACTAATCTTATCCCCTAGCTTTTGCGTTTCATGGAACCGCCTATAAGGAACGCCTCGAAGAAGTCAAGTGTGGTCTACACGTTATCGAAAAGCTTTGCCAATATAAACCCCGTGTTCGGAATCAACACAACCGCTCCGGCAGTGGACATGGCGTGTTCCATCTTGGTTTTATCTACCCCTTCGGCGACAACGACGCTAGCCATCATCCACGCGATGATGGCACCTGCCCTAGTTACGATGACGGTAATGACGCTGACGCTGAATTCCACAAAGGCAAAGGCAAGCCTATCCAGTGTCATGTTAATACTTCGTCTGAAGATGTCGAGGCACCCACAAGCCATCCTGCTCCCAGTTTACTATCCCACGAAAAGCAGGATTCGTACCACGAATACCCACCTCTTCCACATAGGCGTCTTGTAGATCAGCACAGTTGCCAGCAGGAAGAACATAACCCTGCTGTTCAAGCCGTACGAGCGATCAAGTCGGCGGTATTGCATGACGCTCGTAACATCAAGGGCAAGGATGACGACCTGAGCGTGTTGGGATTGAGCGTTAACTCGCCACATGAAGCCAAGGTGATGAATTTCATTCGGGCAAAGTTATATCCACTAATCCTGCCTGCAATAGCGTTTGGCACGAACTATTTACCAAGCTTTCCGCGATCGCCACAGGAACTACCTGATACCCGAAGATTTCCTCCCTGCGTTCGATACTCGGGAAGAAGCCCAAGAAGCTTTTCGCGTTTTTGATCCGGACAATCACCGTGACGTATCTCGTTCTGAGATAAAGGCTACCGTCTTGCGCATCTACAAAGAACGACGATCCCTGTCCCGAAGCATGCGTGATGTAGGCGAAGCTCTCAAAACGCTCAACCGTATATTACTGTTTTTCGCCTTTGTCGTGTTGTTTTTCATTTCTCTGAGCGTTTTTGGACTCAAAATATTTTCATCGCTGAGCAGCATGTATACGTTGGGAATTGCTGCGAGCTTCATCTTCCGAAACGCGGCCAGCAACATGTTCGACGCCATAATGTTTATATTTGTGACGCAGTACGCGAATTTATTCGCATTTATACTACCCTTGCTGATATCCTTTGAGCCCGTTTGACACAGGTGATCGGTGTTTCATTGACAGTAAGCCATCACAAGAACAACCCAGGAGATCGGCCTAACAGGGATATAGCCGATAACCTGATCGTGAAAAAAATGGGGTTGTTCGCCGTATGCTACTGTTTCCGCCTTACTACTTCGCGTGCTGACCCGCCCAGACGGTATTCATTCGCGCAGATGGTACCGAAACATACTATTTCAACAGCCAACTATTTATCAAATTTATGTGAGTCTCTGGCTGTGTATTTTGGTGTTCACTGATGGAAGGCATTTTAGAACCAACGTTCGCCGGAGTGACGCAAGTGACTATTTGCTCGTCACGATGCTCCTCTGACTATTCATACTTTAGAAAATGGTTGAGTCACTCACGATGCAGGTCGCTTGGCGCACACCCTTGTCGAAGTTGGATACACTCGAGGCTCGCTTAAATGAATGGCTCGCAACGGAGGGAAATCGGTGGTTTCAGCCAACAACATCCATCACTCTGCAAAACATTTCTTTTCAGCGTCATCTGGAGATCACCATCGTTATTCCTCACAATTCGTACGTGTTTTGAACACAGCATATTAGCTCTGTCTGAGAAGAAAAATCATCCAGGACATGGCAGTGAGTATTGCGGCATGAACTTCCTCTCTTCGGGTGGTCTCACATGGATATCGTGACTCAGGGACTGGGGGTTGAGGAATGCACGAAGAACTGCATTCCATGCGGCTGTTCAACACTTTTGTCAGCATCTTGGCATCACTGCATGCGAATCCCCCATGCCGCTTATCTACCTCGACTCGGATGCTCAGCCGTATACATCTGAAACAGAGCCTCGCTTCCAGGGTCGCTCGCACGGATCTACTAAAAATTTCCTGGGATTTACACCACCTGGCCAGGGAAGCTCGCTGCGGGCGAGAAAAAGCAAGAGTCGGAGAGCCGTTCTGCAGGGGATTGGTGCGGACGGTGGTGCGATGTAATGGATGCTAAGATTATGTGCATGTTGTGTCCGTGAGGCGTTCTTGTAATTTAACGGAGGAAAAAAAAACCTCCCAGGCCGCTTGCACGTGTTGTGATTACGGAAGGCTTAAACGCTCTTGTATAAATACTCCCTCGAGGGTGGAGCCCGCCGTGGTCCTGAGTTCAGTTTCGGTTGCGGCAACGTTCAAGGCAATCAATCATGGGTGTCGCAGATCTTCATGACCTCGAACTCATCTGGTAAGAAGTCTGTTGACCTGCCTGTCTTCCCGCCTGATTCCCGCCGTCCAGGCCATCCCCGGGTCCCAAAGACGTGATCGTGACGGGTACATTCGACCAGGTAAGCATTGGCCGTCGGTCGAGTTCTTCCCCATTTTGCTTACCGCCCATCTTGAGTGGTCGGCTTCCATTCATTTGGCGAAAGGTGACACTGGGTTTTCCGGCACTGTCAAGGTCCCTTGGGGGCAAAAGATCGCCTACAAGTACATCGTTGACGGCCGCTGGCGGTGTCGAGATGATCTTCCGCAGGAGGAAGACGGACGTGGCAATGTGAACAACATTCTCGAAACGCCCGAGAAGCCAGAGGTCACTACCATACAGGCCCCTCCGGTGCCTTCGTTAATAATCCCACTCGAACGCGTGGAGGCCCAAGGCGCTAGCGCTGTCGAGGTGATGGTGACAGCCGTCGAATTTTTGCCCCCGGCCGACCTCCCTGCGATCAGGGGGTCGCCGCCACTCCCGATCACGCAACTTGTTGTGGACGGCCTTGATCAGGCACTCTCCGCTAACACACCTACCAATGAGGCAAAATTGGTACGCCCAATGTCTCCTCCGTTGCAATCGCTGCTAACCTGTTTCCAAATCTAGGACACGGCTGTGGCTACAGAAGCTCCTTCCAGGGAGATAACCGAGGAACTCGCTCCGTCGAGTCCAACGCCTCCTGAGCGTGATACCCCCATACTCCCGCTTAACGATAACCCCTCTGTTTCAATCTCACCGACTAATGGACATGAAGAAGCACAGGGTTTTGCAACTCATGCGCCGATTCAATTCACTAAAGAACTCTCTGTCTCTCCTTCTGTGCCTGAGACAGTGCAGGGGGATATACCTGTACCATTAGAATCCGCAGCAGCACCACAATATGCCCCCCCGCCCACCGATCGCACTGACGACGTCCCTCCCGCAACGACACCCGCTGCAGTCCCAGAACTCCCTGCAAAACAGCCTGCGGAGGATGCTCCGAAACCGGTGGAACAGGGTCCACATGCTATGATACCTCCCTCTGTTTCCCTGGCTTCTGCATCTTCCACTCCCGTCTCGAGTACTGCGACGCATAAGAAGTGGCGATCTTTCTTCGCAAGAATCAAGTACATCTTCGAGAAGAACAACGACAAGGAGGGGAAGGAGAGAAACAGACATTAAGCGCCACTTTTTTTCTTAGACCTCGACCATTGGATACCTCGATAACGACTTGCTATGTTTCTCCTTACCTCGCACTACACACATCATTGGATTAACTACCCTCTAGACTTAATTTTATCATCATCCTTGCACAGTATTCATGAATGGGGCTTCGACATAAACATGTAGACCGTTCAATTGTGCTTATTGCATAAAATTCATTGTCTCGGTCGCAAATGTTATTGGTGGATTTCTAGTGTGATTCCTGTGAACATGTTTGAGCATGTCTGGGTAGGTGCGACGGTACATGGATGACCTACCAGCTGCAACAGTTTCGCCGCCTCGTCTCAATAGAATGCGTCCCATGTCTTTATTCACCGCAAACGGTTCAATGGGAATAGCTCTCACGGCGGCACCAGAAGCAGAGAAACCGTCACCTCGCAACGTGATTTCAATTTCAGCGGATACACCCTTGGTCAAGACGCTATGGGCATGAATCGCTCAGGACGCAGGCACGGACGCAGAAAGGGGGCATACCGCGGGTTCTTTTTGGTCACAGCGCCCGTGGCTCGATCAATGCTTACGATCAGTTTTGAGATCGTGACGGGGACGTCTCGAGAATGATGAAACAGTTCGACCTGACATAGTTGAATCCAGCGCACACTCCATGATAAGGGCGCACATACCGAGGCACCGCTAGTGATCGGGAACTGAATGTCAAACACGATTATCCGTGCATTGAAAGACGTTGCAAGAGGAACGAGATCGTTTGGCGGACACAGAACACTACCAATGTTGAGGTGGATGGGATCAATTCCGGTGAGATAAAGCGTTGCATTGGATCCCGCAGCGGCCCAAGATACGCTTTTCTCGCCGATATCGATCGCTAACACAACATCAGTAGAACTTCGGAAGCGCACATATCATCCGTACATTTGACAATGGCCGTATCGTCTCCGGGTAGGACGCGTAGCCGTTCCCCGACCTGTACAATACCGCCGCATAATCGTCCAGTTACGCCGAACCCAGAACTGTGTCCCTTGAAGACATTCGATATTGGCAGCCGGAGAGGCGATTCGATATTCCGGACTGGGGGTTCCAGTTTATCTAGGAATGTTTCGTGAGAAAGAGTGCAACCGCAAGGTCAGCCAAAGGGTACCTAGAAGATCCACCAGGGTTGGACCCTTGTACCACTGAGACAGTTTAGACGCTTCCGGGTCCCTCCGCTCCACAAGGTTCACACCAAGCATCGCGCCTACTGGCACGAAACTCGTTTTCGAAGACTGAAATCCAGACTGACCGAAGAACGTCTTCAACTGTTCGCACATGTCTTCGTATCTAGCTTGATCCCAACCGACCTATAAAATAGTATCTGTCAGCCTAAACACGGTCCAAACTGGATTCCGCGAAAACTGACTTGATCCAGTTTATTCACTGCAACCACTACTTGTGACACCCCTAGGCTGCGCACAAGGACCAAATGTTCGCGCGTCTGTCCACCACGCTCGAAACCCGCTTCGAATTCTCCAGTCGTAGCATCCACGACGAGGAGTGCGCAGTCAGCTTGCGAGGCCCCCGAAATCATATTCGGAATGAAATCCTTGTGCCCAGGAGCGTCTAGGACCGTGATTTCTCGATGGGCAGTCGAGAGAGACTGCAGCGCGATGTCCATGGTGATCCCCCTCTGAGGGGGTTAATCCATGGGCGCAAACGATCCCTGATAACTTACCGCTCTCGTTCCTCCTTTGTGCCATCGAGCTCCCAGGCCCAGCTGAAACTACTCTTCCCGACTCTATTGCTCTCCCTCTCGTTCACATGGCGTGATTTCTCGTTGATACGCCCAAGTTCGTACAATAATCGCCCCATCAATGTCGACTTGCCAGCATCGACGTGTCCTTGGAGAGTCATGAGAAACGCATATCTTGGATCACGATGCCTCGACTTACCGATCACAACCAAGCTAACATCCTTCACCCCACCCCTGTCATTCACTTGAAGCTCTTTCCTTACTTCTTCCAGCAGCTTCTCCTTTTCCAACGTCATCCGGGGGGCAGGTTCGTCCACTTTAGGACAGTCGCCCTCTCGAGGTAGCAAATTCGCCGCTGAGAGGTCAAGCAACACATGATCCAAACCTACACTCCTCATCGCAGTAGGCGTAGTTGCGCCAGACTTTTCTGACGAAGCACCAGTCTTCTTCGACGATTTACTCGGTGTTACAACAGGTGACATGGCCTGCGAAGTCGGCGTATTATAACCTGACGTGGATGGCGTCCGCGGCAATTTCTTCTGGGCAGCAGCTTTCTGTGCCTTATCGCGCCCCTTCGTGGCTGGGGTGAGGAACATGAAAACAAGATCAGCACAATACATTCCATTGAGAAAACAACAGCAGCAATAAATAAGGGTACAATCCAACAACATGGCCCCAAACGAATAGAGAGAAATAAATATTGGAAGGAGCGAATTGAGAACTGGTGTATTAGCGGCGCGGCGCCAAAGCAGTTCCGCGACGTGCATTGAATACGACGTCGTCAGGACTGGGAACGTCAAAGGCAAAGGAAGTAGACCGGACGCTCAGGTTCGGGGAAGTAGGGGACTTTGCTCGACTCTGCCTAGCTTGTTCTAGATCGTGACCGAGAGTTGATCTACTTCGGAAGAGTGATGCCTGGTACATGTCAACAAGCTGAAGCTCTTCTCTTCCATACTTGGGTGACTTAAAGTCCTTGTCCTTGTCTTCGGGGGATGTCAGAGGGTCATTGAGAAGTAAGGAAGCGAAGGCCGAGGGCAACGCACGAGAACAAGGAGGACTGGGCAAGAAGAGTGGAGATGAAGGGGGAAGGGTACCCTCGTCATCGGTGGCGCTTGAGTGGGATGGTGATTTGGCCTGCGCTTTCTTCACCTTCAATGCCAGCTTGGATGACCGGCTTTCCGCATCAGGCATCTGAACTAAAGGTACGGGATCCAGGCTCTGTCTCCCTGAAAGACTCTGAAGAGACTGGTATGTAGTCGTTATAGCAGTTGTCGCGGTTGCCCCATTTGCGATAGGCGTAAGATACTCGGTGCGGGGTTTGGGAAGTTCCTTCGGGGGAGAAGCGGGGACACGTGGAACAACAGCCTGAGAATTAGCCTTAGCTTGAGCAAGCTTTGCCAGTTTGGACTCAGGGCGTGACTTCCCATCTGGTTCACTGCGTGCCAGAACTGGTTCGGAAGAAATGGCGGAGCGGGTACGGCCCGGTTTTACTGTGGAGACTGAGGTGTCAGAGATACTATCCGTCGTTGTCGATTGTTGGTCGCAGGCTTCTAGGTCCATGGCGGTCTGTATCGCCTTGCGCACATGAGAAGACATGGACGAGGTCGTAGTAGATGGTGCTTTGACGGAGGGCGACGATTTGACTGATAAAGTGGATGCGGATTTCCTAGTGGTACGAGGGATGGATGGCAAGGAGCGCTCCGAGATCTCTGATGGGGGTGGTTTGACGGTTGTGGCACGAGAGACCAACGACAGCCGAGATTCAGCCGACGGACGCAACGCCGGGTACGTGAGCACAGAAGTTGATTCCAGATCTGTAGCACGAGATACTGTGCTAGCGCGGGAGCTTGCTAGTTCCGCAAGCTTAGAGCGTTTTGGAGGTTGGGCACGATACGGTAAGTCCTTCTCTGGCAACGGAGGCGGTTTCTCGCTGGGCTTGGACACCGAGTCTGGGATCTCCGGGATGTTATCCGTGGCTGGCATCGAAACACTAGGCGCCCGCGGAGGGGACTTTAAGGACTCGGACAGAACCTCCGATTCTGCCACCGTGTGAAGAGAAGGTGCGGAGTCGTATCTCGAGAGTCGCTTCACGGCTGACGGAGACGGGGAAGGAGGAATACTATTTGGGTCCACGGGTTGGAATTGGAATGGATAGCCATCATTTGAATCAGTGTCAAATGAGCGCTCTGCGAGTGCGATGAGTGGGACCGTAGTATGGTATTTGCAACAAAACATACCGATGACATTGCCATAAGACGAAGTTGTCTCGCTCGAGGACGAAAATGCACGGGGCTTGTTCATTGCTACCAGCTGCTGTCTGCTAGGCCAATGGCGAGACGGCTCGGTACGCTCGGTACGCTCGGTTATCGTACTGAGACGCGAACCACGATCGGGGGACATCAGACCGGGTGACATATCGGCCACATCGACTTCCTGGTTATAATTAGGGTATTGAGGAGCCGAATAATGGTCAGGTTGAAATTGGCCTTGTTGGGCCAAAACAATCAAGGGAACGCGCGGGCGCTCCAAGTCTCCCGAAATGTACCCTGTAGGATGAGAGGATTCTAGAAGATGAGTGTGAATACATGGGTTCCACAAAGGGGGGAGATACAAGAACACATAGGGGGCCGCAGCGATACGCACCTTGGTGTGGTTCATTTCCTTTACGGCGGAAGCGGGACCACCAATGGGATTGAAAACGGGGAGTAACATCATGAAGAAGAAAAAAGTGGCAAAAGCAAAACTACCTTAAGAAGGAATGAAGATACCATAGCCTACCTTTTCGCTCTATTGCGGCTGCTCTTCGCTCCTGCTCCTCTGCGAATGGTGAAAAAAAAAGGTTAGAACGAAGGAAGATAACGAACCGAGTAACCAAGCGATGGATTGCTCGATGTCGAAGTAGAATTGCCAGAGCGTGTCCTTGATGATGGCATCGTTGAGACCGGAGGTAGCTTCGTCACCGATTACGGATCTGATATGCTCAAATCCAGACTCCAATTGGGCTATAACGATGTTGAACGGAAGCTGAAGGAGAGCAAGGTGGCAGACGGACCATGCTGTTCATCGGTCATATCGTCGGCATCATCGTCAAATGCAGCATCGTCGAGCTCGGCTGAGGGCGAGAGGATGAGAAGGAAAGACTCCGCGGTGGAGTTATATGAGACGGACCATGGATGTCGATGTTTCGGACGAGCCTGTGCCGGGACATATCTACGGGGAACGACAAGCGAAGGATCCTCGAGGATGATGCACTGAGGATCGAACGCTCCAAACATGGCCAAATATATAAAAGGTCTGACCCCTCCTACGATCTACCCTGATGTTGCGCGCATCCAAACTCGCGTTTTCAGGTGCACAACGTCGCGTACGTGCTCGCCCTGAGCTCTGGGATGTTTGTTTGAACCCTCCGATAGGCTTTTTCTTCATCTCAGACGCGGTCATATGACCTCGCAAAGCTCGTTCTTGTCGGTCGTCTAGGCAAAGAACCGGAGCTCCGTACGACCAAGAATGACAAGGAATACGTGTCGTTAGTCCTGCTTCTCCTCCCCTTGTTGTCACTTATCGTTCTCCCAGGTACAGTGTTGCAACCTCTAATTTTCCACCTCCTCCACCGAATCCCGATGGCAGTACGTTTTTACCCTGCGTTCACTCGTGCTGTCGCCTCTAACATGTCTTCCAGGTCGCATAGAAAATGGTGTTACATGGCACCATATCGTCTCCTTCAACCCGACCCAGAATAGCTATTTGAAAACACTGAGTAAAGGCTCCCGAGTCTACGTCGAAGCCAATTACGAACTCCGTGATCCCGAGCCAAACGCGGATCCATCTTCTCCTTCTGGTCAACGCCAGATATTTCTTAGACATGGTATGCTGCTACTCCCACCGTTGGCTTTCTCTCACCAACGTTACAGAGTCTATCCGAGTACTGAGCATGCCATTCCAGCAAGAGACGGAAGCATCATTGGATCATGTATGACGTCGTTGCCTTGTCCCCTCTTTGCACTTGCTGTAAATGTCACGTCCTCGCCCCTAATTTGTCGCGCTCCCCTACTGTACATGGCTTATACATCGTGTTCGTCATCATATGGAGTGTGCGGCCTCATGTGCTCCGAGGCCAACTCCCCACCCCACCCCTTCTCCTGGTGAACGTACCGAACTTCGGACTGGCTGTATGAGCTTACCGCGATGCTGTCCCTGTGCTCTTGATTTGCTATTGTTGGAACTGGCGTCTCCGTTTGCAAGATTGAGGAGGAAATAGAAAGTCTGGAGCTCGATTGAGTCTGTTTCTTGTGCAGGTAATCCCGAATGGTCATTGACATGAGCTGATTCCCCGTCAGTGGGTGTGACGTTCATGGCTACACGACAGACATACTCTGTGGTCTTCCAGGCTTGAACCTGAGTAACAAGCGGCCACAGCAATAGGACAACACGGCGCATTCTATCCCGTGAATTGAGCCATTGAAGAAGGCATGATGACCTTTCATACTCACGTCTAGCCATATTGGAAATGCTGAACATCGAACGAATGAGATTGAACGTGGAGGTTGAAGTGGACTATCACTGACCTCCACCGCGGACGGTACACTCACCCTCCACCCCCATCTGTTTTGCGGTCTTGCCCATGGCGCTCATACCCTTTTCCACGTAGTAGCTCGAGTGGCTCGTTCGTTTGACGACAGAGATCATGCTTTCCAAGCATGCCCAGCTATCCAGGCTGACATCACCTTCGCCGGAATGATGGCCAAGGTCACCCGCAGTGCAGGCAAAGAGAGTGTGCCCGGAGATGGTCTGTATCGAGATGATCATGCCCTTGCCTTTGCCATGACGAGAGCTCCCGCGAAAGCGCTTGCGAAGGGAGAGGCCAAGCGTGACCGCGTCTGTGGCAGAAAACGATGAGAAGCGGTAGGTGCTCTCTTCCTTGAGGGTTTGGTTAGCAATGTCGGCGTCAGAGGGTATCATGGCATGTATCGACGAGAACATGGGTGTAGAGAAAGACCCCGCCAATGAAATAAGCACGTTGGAGTCACAGCTCAAGACGGTTACACGGTTAACTTCTGTATGCAACGAGGCTGATTTCCATCGGCAGACACTTATCACGTCAAACGTTTCAGCAACTCAAGTCAACTACATTCCGCCTCGATCGCGATATCAAGTCACATGATTGAGTTCAGCAAATCACGTGCTTCTGCCCTCTCTCATCGCGTCGTCCATGCAATTTCTTCACGACATTGGCGGCGATCCGCTCAAGCCGTCGCTCTTCGAGCTCGTTGCGCAGGAGCAGCTCAGAGATCTCCTCCAGCCAGCACTCAAGTATGTTTTGGCAGTGAGTTCCACTCACGCACTTTCAACATGCAACTCAGCATCGTCACAGGTATTTGCACAACGATACCCGCGCTATCTGATTCAGATCGTGAACCGCCATGAAGAGTTCTATGCCCTTGTCATGTTCTTTGTAGAGCGGCATTATCTCCGCAAGCATAGTGAGTCGTTTGGGATT
>JBBPKG010000094.1:16729-33972 GCA_038089115.1 Fistulinella cinereoalba | reverse complement strand
CGCATGGACGCATAACCGATGACGTCTTCCATCGTTGGTTCTAGCTCGGGATGGATGGTCCTAGCCGCGAAGAAAGCCCCCATCAAGAATATACCCTGGAATGCCATACGGGCAGTCGTCATTAAATTCCCAAAAGTGAAGACGACAGCTTGGATTGAGCTCCGATAGAGTGCCAATGAGCCCAGTGAGGCAGAAGACGATTGGAGCATGAAAAGGAGAGGAAGCTGGCGGGAAGGAAATTGAGTGAGAGCGAGATGGCCAGCGGAAAGGCTTACGTTCTGGAGAGCGAACAAAAGGTCGGAAATGTTGATCTGGCTCAGTAGTTGGGACAAGGTCAGCTGGTTCCGGGGGGAGTTCTGACCGTCATATAGCATGGTCTCTCTAGCCCCTTTCCAGGACTGGAGGACCCACGGGCCGAGACCGAAGAGGAGGACCTCGGGGCGGTAGGACTCGCTGTAGGCGAGATTGCGAAACTTTTCCTGGCGTTCGGCGGTGCGGACTTCCTCGGAGGAGTAGACGGCCTCGGAGGAAGCTTGGGCGCCAATAAAACGGTTCAAAAGGAGAGGGAATAAGGCGGAGAGGAGGGAGAGGAGCAAGGCGCTGAGGTTGGCTGAGCCGCCGGTAAGGGACAAGAGCACGAGGAGATGGGAACACAATTCGGACATCAAAGCGAATAATTGAATGAAATCAAATGGAGATAGGAAGCCGAAGGTGCCCATTCCGCTGAAGGAGCGAACGAAGAGGTCGGATTCCTGAAGACAGTCTCGTACGAGGGGATCGGAGAGGGTGGGGATGTCAAGACGGAGACGCTGTGAGATTTGCTGGCATTCGATAAAGAACCGGGCCGAGTTGTGGACGATGTTCTCGTTTGAGGTGCTGGGAGAGCCATTAACGGGGGACGGACATGAAGTGGTCAGGAACATACGCGAATGAATCGATGGCTGTTTCGGCGGCCCGTCTGCATATCTCGGCAAGGAGGAGACTGAGGAGACGGGACCATGAGAAGCAACCGGACGATATGAGCGTCTGGAGCTGCAAAGATAAACATACATCAGAGGGCTGGGGTGATTTCCGGGAGTAGGTACCTCGTCAACAATCATTGCTTGGGAATAGCCCCTGAATGCAGGGAAGAAGCCGCGGAGGATGTGGAGGAAGATCATGAGGGAGGTGCGGACGGGGTGGAGGGCCCAGAGGTCGGCCATGAGCCTGGGGAGACAGTCGTGGGCGATGGCGATGGCGAGGCGGAGGTTGGACTCGTTGATGGGCCGCTGTGCGCCGGGGATGAGGTACGAGCCCCTGCGACGGGGGATGACGCGGGATGCGAGCCAGGACTGGTCGAGCGGGAGCATGCGGGAGCCCGAACGGCGACGGCGGCTGTACGGGGACGGGTCGTGGCCCATGTTGGAGTCTAGGAGCGGGCTTTCGCGGGGAGGACGACATGGACTGGCAGGAGGGTATAAGAACCGGACAGCGTCACAGCATTCACGTCAGTGACGGAATCGAGGTCACTGCGAGTGAGATCCGAGGAGCTTGTGCAGTGCAGACGAGTTTGGCAGAGCCGTCCCGACGATGCAGTTTATGAAACTTTCTTTCGATTAGGAATGAAAGAGCGGGCGGAAGGGGCGCCCCCGACGTGCGGGCGACTGGCACAGCTCTCGGCCCTTTCAGGTAGCCGTTTATGGACCCGGCTACATCGAACCAGCCCGACGTCGACCCCCTCCTCGTCGAGCATGCTCTCCCCGAGTCCCCTCTCCGTCCTCATGGCCACGACGGCTACGGCTTCCGCTCGCCCTCGGGTGCATCCACTCCGCTGACGAACGTTGCTGAGACCGCGAGCCCACTCCCTGACCCGAACGGCCTCGGCTGGCCAGGTGCCCCCCCCCCCCCCCCCCCCCCCCCCCCCCCCCCCCCCCCCCCCCCCCGCCCCCCCCCCCCCCCCCCCCGCCCCCCCCCCCTCAGCCAAGTCCACCATATCCCGTCTCAACGCATCCCCCCCCGAGCGCGCCGCCTCCGAAAAGCGCATGGCCGCCGCCGTCCGCACCATCCTCGAGTGCATTGGCGAAGATCCTGACAGAGAAGGCCTTCTCAAAACACCCGAACGTTATGTACAAGCAATCATGTGGATGACTCGAGGCTACGAGGAACGCCTCGCCGGTACGCTTCCATCCCACCCCATCAATCCCACCCTGCACATCTCCCAGACGTCATCAACGATGCCATATTCGCAGAAGACCACGACGAGATGGTCCTGGTCCGTGACATCGACATCTCCAGCCTATGTGAGCACCATCTAGTTCCGTTCACCGGTAAGGTGGGTATCATCCGATGCTCCGCACCACCCACGTCCAACTATTCTTAGGTCGCTATCGCTTACATCCCCAACCGTCTCGTCCTGGGGCTTTCCAAGCTCGCGCGGATTGCCGAGACCTTCAGTCGCCGTCTCCAGGTCCAAGAACGCCTCACCAAGCAGATCGCCATCGCCGTCCAGGAGGCAATCAAGCCCCGTGGTGTCGCTGTCGTCATGGAGGCCACGTAAGTACCGCTCGCTCCTGCTCCACCCGCTCAACCCTGCCTCTGTTCTAGCCATATGTGCATGACCATGCGTGGCGTGCAAAAACCCGGCTCCATTACCGTCACCTCGTGCATGCTCGGATGCTTCCGCACACAACAAAAGACCCGCGAGGAGTTCCTCACCCTCATGAAGAAGTAGACGTCTCTACCCCGCGATTCAACTCGCCACATCTGATTCAACTTGGAGCGGCCACCCATCCATCAGTAATTATTACTATTCATCTTAGTAACTTATCTAGGCTCAGCGTCACATGGGTTTAGTCGACAGGTAAAAAAAGTAATGTATCTCGCCCATCGATAGATGCCGCGAGTATAGGATACACCAACATCACATCTATGCAGGATAATTAATCCTTCCTCGTCGATCGTGTCTTGTCCCCTGCCTGGGGGTCAATAGGAAGCGTCCTCTTCGCCACCCCGTGAGCCGATGTGTGATACCGATTACGTATGATCCTTGGCCGCTTCGGAGGCTGCGCCGACAAATCGCCTGCCAGCATACTAGCGCCCTCTCCAACGTCCTTGTCCCGATCTAATCGGACAATTTTCTGAGTTCATGTCGCTCCCAAACGTAAGGTACGCACCTGTTGCCGACCGTTTCCTGCTATCACGCTCTTCATCCTTGGTGGGCGCATCGGTCCGGTAAGACCCCGCCGACGCCTGGGGACCAGAGCGGGCTTCCTTCTCGCCTATCCTCGCACGTAAACTAGAGCCTGTATCTGGAGCGCCACCAGCATTTGAAGCCACATATCCGTGTGAGCCATGGTCACGTTGGCCCTTCCACTCACTTCCTCGGCTGCCGCCAGGGTCAACTTTGCTCCCGCCCCTGGACCCCTCCGCAGATGACATCGCCCTCGGAGCTGATGGCGTGGTCGGAGGCAACGTTTTCGGGCCGTCAGGTATTCGCTTTTCGCTGGGCTGTCAAACCGTGCCGTTAAAATAACGTGTCCACGTTGCCAACGACGTCATCGTACCTTTTCGACAGGGCGACTCTCCCCCTCAGACGGCTGGGGCTCCGTGCGACGTCTGTCCGAATCCCGCGGCCGGTCGTGACTTTCCTTGTCGGAGCGGCGCCCACGCTCCTCTCTATGCCCCTCCTTACGAGAGCTACGTTTTAGACTGCGGTCCATCTGTCGACAGGGTCAGCAAGTCGTGCAGTAGCCAGAAAAGGACACTGACATCGTCATCGGCAAGCCGGCGTCTCTTTCCGAGGCCATCATCGCTCACTTGCGGAGCAGGACGGTGCCGAGCAGGGTCGGGTCTGGTAGGAAGGGCTCGTGGCTCGACTACTGCAGCGGAAGCCGCGGGCACCAACACCTGACCCGACCTGTCTCGCTCCTTGCGCGACTCCCGGTCACGATCCTTGTCGTCGCGGCGGTGGCGATCCCGGTCTCGATCCCGGTCTCTGTCACGTTCTCTGTCCCTGTCGCGGCGCTCTCTGTCCTTGTCCTTGTCCTTGTCACGCTCTCTGTCGCGGTCCTTTTCACGTTCCCGATCGCGGTCGCGCTCACCATGTCTATCCCGCCCTCGTTCTCGGTCGCGTTCCCTGTCACTCTCCCTATCCCGATCACCTTCGCGGATCGACGTTCGGTGACTCGAGAGTCTTTCACCCCGAGGGCCGTGGGCAGCACTGTTCTCTTTGCGAGATATTCGCGACTCCTGTCGAGCTTCTCGTTCCAGGGGCCTCCCATCTACGTAGTCTCCGTCTCCACCCCCGCGGTCCGACCGACGTTCTCCGCTTGCTCGGCTGTCCAAGCTGTGATTCCTTGTGGGGGGTGACGGGGTGCGCCGGCGGGGCAGGGGCGATGGAGCGCCCGAGCCGGGTTGGCTGCGAGCGTCACCCGCCAATCGCCGATCGTCCGATTTCTCCGAAGCACGGTAGCCAATCGTCTGCTTGGCCGTTTCGCGCAGCTCTTGCGCCGAAAGCGTCTGACTAGGGGCTGTTGGTGGCGGCATGACCTCTTGCGTCTGTTTCTCTTCCATCCTTGGCCTGGGGGATAGGGGTTCTCGTGGGCTAAGTAGTGACCGAGACGACTTGGATGCTTCTTTCAGGATGGGTACCGGCGCCCGAATATCGACAGGTAGCGAGCTTTGGGCAGCAACAGAAGGCGGCCGCCCTCCGAACCGCGATGAGCTCGACTCTGGTTGTGAGAGCGTCCTCCCTTCCCTCGGTGCGGGCGAAGGGACATCGACATCCATGACATCTTGTTTCGGTTTCACCTCCCCATCCGGCGGTGCTGGCGATTCACTTCCTTTGTCTGGTCTGATTCGCTTCACCTTTTCGGGTCTGGGAATACTGGCAGGTAGCACCTAGTTGAGGGCAAGAATCAATAGGTACTATGTGCATACCTTTCAATGGCCAGTTTTGCTAAACTTGCTGACGCGGATGACCTGTCATCAACCTGTGGCACGCTACTTGATGAATGTGTTCTTGAGGCCGGCGGGGCACCTGAAACGGCGTTGACTTCGCGCCGCGTGTCGGGCGTTACAGGAACTGCAGAACCATTGGAAGGTTGAATGGAACGCGATCTGTCCAGTGCGTGTGAAGCCGGAGCAGGCTTCGGGGACATTGCACCACCGTTCAACTGAAGAGGCGATTGAGTGGGGGAATCTCTCGAACAGAAAAACTCACCTTGGAAGGTACTGCCCGTGGAACAGCCCACTGAGGCTCGCGTTTCTTCAGAGCCGCAGAATACCTGCAATGACATCAGAACATGAGCTGGAGACGGAAGAGAATTTGACTTACGCCTTGCTCAGTATCTTGAGATCACCTCGTTCCTCGCCTTCCACCATTTTGTCAATCATAGTGTCGATGACGGGTCCATATTCGCCGACAGTTGCTAGAGGAAAGACAGGGAGAATTTCCTTCAGCACAATGATTGCATTATAGACATGCATGAATTCTCCTGTTTCGATGCAACTGCAAAGACTCTGAGGCACCATCAGTTTACTGAGGTTGTCAGTGTTAGATTACCCACCCTTCCCAGCTTCCTATGCCATTTGCGGAGAATCTGTTTGAAGCCCGACCATTGCAAGAGGTCCTCTGGCAGGATGTTTGTAAGATCCTTATTGCTCCAGCGTGGCTGGAAACCCGGAAGAAGGACAGTTCGTCCGCCGAGCTTCGTACGGTTGTCCTGAGCAAAGAGTTGCTCATCTTGTGCCCATTTCCACAGGTCGGTGAGAATGCCCAATAAAAAGCGCCCTACGGGTACATCGTTGCGTATCACGGAACTATCTGCACAGAAACGGTACGCACCATAATTCTTTGCCTCGTATTCGCTACAGGAAAAAATAACTGTTTTGACATGATCGCCCAACAACTGGTGTCCAAGGCCATCAGCCGCAACCTCGTGCACAACGTTGCTACGAACCTTGTCGTAGCACATCAACGTGGGGAAGCCCGGCGTCCCTTGCGTGTGAATAACTTTGATGATTTGTGCGCAGTAATCAGCATCCATAGGCGACAGCAAACAACGTGGCTGGATGCAATGCTCAATGATAGCAGATGCCAAAACTGCATAACGATGCTCGACTTGGATAGCAAATAAGTGACCATCCCGTTGGAAATGGCGCAAACTTACCATGAGCAAACCAGTGCTGCTTCTCCCGTGCCAAACGCTTCAAGGTGTAAACTCTGGAAGCAGTCTGTTCCTTGAACTCTTGGGCTAATGTGCCGATAAATGCGTTACATCGATCACGTTTTGCTCTATGAGAACTCGCCGTGAGCCTCTTTGCTCGATCTGACGAGCGGTCTGCGTTGATATACTTGGCATCTTCTTGCCGACTGAGAGTGCGCAGCGCAGCTCCTTCCTCGTCATAGCGAGTAGCAGGCGGGGAGAGATCATACATTGATAGCTGCCAAAATGTCAAATAAAATCCAGGGCTGGATAACATTTTGTTTAATCCAACGCTTGAACTCACTTCACGAGACTCACCCAATTACGTCGATCGCATTACTTTTCGCGATCTTTCGCACGTCTTCAAAAAGTACCTCCAGTCCTGGTATCCATGGGCTCTGAAAAGTAGATATCGTCACCGTGTTCGGCATTTCAATTGTACAGGAATATGAACCTCCACAACCGCACCGGTTACCTCCATCTCGGCTTCCATGGTGTTGTCCTCATTACCTTCCACCAATGATGCCTTTGATTCAGGGTTCTCCCGTGGGGTGTTGGCACCGCTGGGTGACTCCATGCGTGACATTGACGCGGAAGGATCACGTTTGGCGGAGAGGCGGGCTCTCAAACGTTTCTCTGCTTCTTCATTAGCCACACGTTCCTTCTCTTGCATTGATAAGGCGGTTTTCTGCAGCGTGATTAATAATCAGGTCAATGACATGTAATCAAAAACGCAAAACGCACCAAGAGGATATTGTTGAGCATCGGGCGAATAATTTGCATGCATATTGGAGCAGATACCCCATACAAGTCACCAAGGTCGGCTAATGAAGGAAGGATCCTCTTCACGTAGTCTTCGGTAGGAACAACGACCGCAGAGGTAAGAAGCTCCAGGTATTGCAGTAACACCCCGTGAGTCTGAATTGGACAAGCGACTTTGAGACGAAGGTGCGAGTACTACATGACGCGCGACCTACAGTATCGAACAGGCTTGCGAGCGACTTTAAATGGGTGTCTGGGGCCTTGAAAACGCAAGATTGACGTTGCTGGGCAACCTGGACTAGAAGAGGCAACGCCAAAGATGTCTCTAGTAGGCTCTTTCCCAGTCGCTGAGGGCCTTTGAGTGTTGCATCCGCGGGATCCAAACGAGCTCCTCGTGTCGTAGAAGCCAGTGCTTCGACACGTAGCGCAGGCCCACCTGCCATTGCCGCGATCTGCGAATCTGAAAGACTTGGAAGTGGTTCAATGCCAGCCATTTTCCAAATCAACTCCCGGAGGACCACGATTTCCGTCGTTTGGCCGTTATATAGTTGATGTACAACATACTTCAGAAGCGGGGACAGGTCTGCACTGTATCGCCGAAAGAGCATACCGGTGAATGACGCGAGACCTATTGTTTTCAGCAACACATAACGAAAAGGTACAATACAACATACTTTGCAACCAATCTGAGATATTCACGCCGTCGTCCTTCACTCGGTTTTTGTATGGGTTGGAAAGCGCATCGAGAATGATGTAAACCAGAACATCGAACCCCATGGTGGTTACATATCGGAGTACTTGGATCACCACACCGGCCAGGTTGTCGTATGCCATGATTTGGTTGACCGCATTGGTAAAGAAAATGCACGGATTGGAATGAGCCAATTTCGCAACCGTACCGGAAAGCGTGTCGATAGTCTGATGTGATAATCGTCTTAATATCCCCTTTGATTCCCTATCAGCTTGCACTTGACGAATACGGAGTTCAGGGTGCGAATTGTACGTGCTTGTCTTCCACTCCCCATAAAGTCTCCATCGAGCTGTTATATCATATTGTCGAATAATGTTCCAGATCTCGACAGTGCAAACAGCATTCCCGCGGATGAGCGGCAGGGAGGGTAGGAAATACCGGCGTAGAAGTTTGAACCAAAATGCGCGGACGGGATTCAAAGGGTCCGGCTCTCCCGAGGGTTTCTTGGTTATCGGATCAAGAGGGATCTGACAAAGATGTGAATGCAACCTGTAGCTATATAGACAGTAGACATACCGTGGACGTCAAATGCGACCTTCCTAAACGGGTTATTTTGGAGACGAACAGCGGATCACGCCATATATGAAGTGCGACAAAGCTCATGAGAGGTTCGATGACGTCAGCCAGATCCTCGAATGTTGTCGACAACGGAATCCTCTCCGACCAATCGGAAAAAAAGAATACGAAATCTGTCGTGGCCGTGCCAGGAGGGGTTGGTGCGATTGACGTCAACTGTGGCTTGCGGGCGGGTGTCAGGAGAACGCCAGTCGACCCATATCGAGCACGGGGTTGAGTGAAGCTGAGATTCCGCTCCTTGAGTACAAACGTCGTATCGTAGAGAGGCCCAATGGAATGCCTAAGAATGCGAAGTACCAAGTCCGCGAGTTCGACATGGGCATCCACAAACCATGGGAACTTGGTCAAGATCGAAAAAGCGGGACGTAAAGCGCCAACAGAAAGCAGGGCATTGACAAGAGCTGCCTTCTGATTAGGAGGTCGTGTGTCAACGTTTTTGGGCGGTTCCTCTGCAGGCTCTGGGCGCGCTTTGGGAGCGGAGTTCGTAGACTCTAGTGGGGCTGCCATGGCTAATTGCGTGACCTTGGCATCGGCAACTCTTTGTTGTGCCCGGTCCAGGTAATCCTTGTGATACAAATACAAATCTTCATCAGAAGGTGACAGCTAAAGTTCGAGCATAAGCGACATTCAGCTAATATAACATGCCACTTACATGGGGATATAACTCCTCCAATGAGACAAATCCCTCCCGTATCAAGACGGCGGCTGCAAGATACAGGCCTTTCGATTCATGGACATCAGGGTTCTGTGTAGGGTAAGAGAAGAAAAAGATACCGAGATGGAGGACAGACCTGATAATAAGCGAACTTGAAACCAAGAACTTGAGCGAGCACCCGTGACTCGCGTCCGCATGGGACCGTGTCGAGACCTTTGAAATCGAGGGACAGGATTTCGGCGATGTGAAGGACTTCATCAAGCGACTTCCCTCGATATCGATCGGTGGATGGAGTGGGCGGCGTGCAAACGTCAAATTCATGGGACACAGAACGCCTAATAGAACCAGCCCAAGGGGAGAAGCACAAAAGAGAAAGGAAGAAACTGTAGTGGGTAGTGATGTTGGCGGTGAAAACATCGAGGATGATATCAAGGGCACGATTGGGGTCGAGGTCAAAATATCCAATGAGTCCCATAATCTTGTCCCATACCATTCGGGAGCGGTCCTCGATGGATGCGGCACTCTCAACTGGTTTACCATCCTGCGGAGAGTGCGACGGGCCTAGAGAGCTCATCACTTCCACGCATAACTTGCTGTAACCCTCAGACTGTTCACGAAGAAGGTTGAACTTGTTTTGCTTGTAGCTGCAAACCGACCACGAATCTCAACCTATGCGATATTCCAACACTAAAGAAACTCACAGGAGGCCAGTTCTTGTTCTAATCTCTTTCTTGTCAAATGATGACCTGTCCGACACAAGACCAATATTCGCGAGGAGGCTCAAATCGAGACGTTCCCGGCATATGGATACATCGATGATTCCAGCAAACTAGACAGTGTGAGTCCAGTCGGTTGCGAAGGCGAGCCAGCGCTCACCAAGAGCTTTTTGACAATGTGAGCAAGAACGTCCTTGTCCTGCTCAGCCACTTGTTTCTTCACTGTGACGTTGTACAAGTCACTGGGCTCAGTCGCTTGTTCCGGAGTTGAAATAATAACTTTAGCATCCGTTACTAGTTCATCCAACTGCGCGTCAAGAGACCAGACGATGTCAACCAGAAGTTCTCCGAATAATGTGTTGCTTTTGAGGGGCCTCGACTTAGCAGACGAAGACGGCAAAGACACGAGGACGGATTGAACGAAATCGACAAAGCCTTGCGGGGTTAACAGGTTACTTGAAGCCCAGGTCCTCAAAGTAGAAAACAGCAGAGTATTATAAGCGGTCGTCAGCATTCCTGCATTGGTTGCATCTGCAAGGTTTGCATGGGCTGGGAGGAGGAAACCCCGACTACAGGACCATTGGAACAAAAATGCCACATAATATAGGACGGAACGTACCACTCGGTGTCGCCACCCTTGGCCCACTTTTGCAGACAACCGTTGACCTTGTCAATGACATTCATGACCGCGCTGTCACCAGGTTGAGGACAGCAAGGAGGAGTGTAGCACAACGGCTTACAGCCAACTTGTAGTTAACGTCCGAAAAGACGAGCATAGTCATTGTTATCCTTTGTTGATGCGTGTTACCCAACGCCTTGTGTTCCAAACAACCCAGCCTTGAAGCGCCCACACCCTGGCCTCGGGGGCCACCGTTGGCACTTTGCTCAAAAAGAAAAGGAACCTAGGCCTGAGCGCGCCTGGGTAGTACGACGGTTAATTTCAAATCCAAGCCAGAATACCGTTGTCACACCATAATATGCTTGTCCTGCGATGCGTCAACCTGCAGCCTGAGCGCACTACTCTTTGAATACGTGGTTGTCTGGTTTCGATGACATGGTTACCGTGCTTTAACTCTGGGCCCCTACTCGGCACGTTCCTCGATGCCGCGAATGCCAACGATGATTCGCCCTGGCTCGCCTGCTTCTGGTGGACGAGCGAACTCCCCTACCATCGGAATCCCTTCCCGGGCGCAGTTCACCCGATTCGAGGCGTCAAGCAGCGTGGTTTCAATGTCCTCCATTATGATACGTACTTTACTCCACTACACAGGTCACGCTGACATGCAGACACAGCCCGGTGCCACTGCCGGGTGGGCGGCCGAGATATGTCCGTCGGGTCACAGGCTCAGCCAGCATTGAACATTCGTGCTCGCCGTGCGGCAAAGGCCTCCGTGTCCATCAGAATGATGCCCTCGAATCACAATACGCTCTATATCCGGTATTTGCACGGTCCTTCGAGGCCAACATTCCCCGCATTCTTATTTTAAATCAGAAGCGAAATGCAAGTTGCCAGGCCAATTACCTCCGAGAATCATCACATGGCCGCTTTCTTTCCCCTGGGCGTTTGATAACCGTGCGGGCACATAAGTACTCCGAGTCGGGTACGGCAGGGACGGATTCTCTTGTCCACATCTTTCCTGCCTCCCATGACCGACATCCTCCCAGAGAAGGCCCTCGAGAGCGGGAGCGAGGACTCTGGCTCCCAACAGGAGGAGATCTTCGAACGCCCGAAGGGACTGAAGGGCCTCTACTACCACCCTTATTTTCAGGTGTCTATGCTTGGATTCGTTTGCTTCATGTGCCCAGGCATGTTCAACGCTCTTGGCGGGATCGGTGGTGGCGGTCAAGTCACCACGACTGCCCAGTCTAATGCGGGCACGGCTACTTACGCTACCTTTGCATTCTTTGGGTTCTTTGGCGGGTCAGTGGCACCCTTCTCCCTCGCGTGCCCTGGTATCTGATTCTCCGTAGTACGATCAACAATGTGATTGGACCTCGCATGACTCTCTTCCTGGGAACATTGGGATACTCTCTGTATATTGCTTCGTTCTTGTACGCCACAAGTAGTTGCCGCTTCACTGCCCACTCATCGTGGCGTTACCTAGGGCGGACAATATTCATCCCACCGCGTACGATTTCGTCGTCGTCTCGGGTGCTGTCCTTGGATTATGCGCAGGTCTACTATGGACCGCACAGGGTTCTATGATGATGGCGTATCCCACAGAATCGCAGAAGGGCGTCTTTATCGGCATTTTTTGGGCAATTTTCAACCTGGGCGCAGTTATTGGTTCTGCAGTCGCATTTGGGATTAATTTCAATAATCATGTATGTGTTCAATTCCTGTCAAAATTTTGTCGCTAAGCGCTTTGTTAGAGCAACGGAGGTAAGTTTTGTAATTTTATACCGCCGAAACTGGTTTGACTATGGTGCTTCAAGTTGGAAACGGGACTTACGTGAGTGATGTATCAACTCCCGAAGAAGGCTCACACTGACATTGCCCATGCGCTGTCAGATCGGTTTCCTGGTCCTCACTCTTATCGGAGTATGCTTAGCGCCAATGATGGCTGATCCAAACAAAATCATTCGAACGGACGGCACAAAGGTTCCTCTACCCCGCCATCCCTCCTGGAAGACAGAATTTTACAGCCTCTATGTTGCCCTCAAGACCGACCCGACCGTCATCTTGCTATTCCCCTTGTTCGTGGCAAGCAACTACTTCTACACGTGGCGTTCGTGTCCTCTCTTGACACCTTGTTTACTAAACATCGTTGAAATGACCAGAACAAAATGATTACAATGCCGCGTTGTTCAACATCCGTACCCGTAGTCTCAACGCATTTACATACTGGGCTGCGCAGATATTCGGATCCGTATTCCTTGGCTACTGTGTCCTGGATCAGGCAAGATACTCTCGCCGATCTCGTGCATTTGCTGGCTGGACCGTCGTTTCGATCATGGTTTTCGTCGTTCACATATGGGCTTATATGTACCAAAAGTGAGTCATTCTCACCGATTAAGCTGCACTCGAATTCAACGGGATATCCTAGAACCTACACACGAGCTTCAACTTCCACGTCAGCCGATCCTGACAAAATAGATTTTACTGACCCTGCATACCCGGCTCACGTCTGGCTGTATATTTTCTGCGGTCTGCTGGATGCCATGTGGCAGACATTCGTCTATTGGTTACTTGGGGCCATGTCAAATGATTTGGCAAAACTCGCCGTGTTCACCGGGTTTTGTAAGCGATCCCGACGGTTGCTCGGTTAGAACTGAAACTGAGGCTATACAACAGACAAAGGGTTGCAGTCTGCTGGCGCAGCTGTCGTTTGGCATGTAGATGCTGTCAATGCACCGTGAGTACAATTCTTGGTTTCGGCGTGCTTGAAATGACCTTGTCAATAGCTACATGAACATATTCATTTCAACATGGGTTTTGTGTGCTGCGGGAATTCTTTGTGCTCTTCCAATGATTCACTATCGTATCAAGGACCACACAGACGAGGATGACGTAGAATTGTTCGTGATCACCCTGCTTGCTGTGCTGGCCTGACGAATTGCATTATTAGCGAAGCCAAGGCACACAACAATTAGGGCGCATGAACACATGATCTGCGAACGAATGGACATAATACCACCGTAGTGAACTTTTTTTTTCTTGGTTTAGTTAATGCGATTATATGAAAAAGGAAAAGGATATTTGACAGTAGTTTGTCATGATTATGCTGATACACAAGATGACAGGAATCGTTGCACGTTGCAATCCAGTCGACAGGTGCGATGGTTGACTGTTCACAAACCCTCATATCACGTGTGATGACTTGTTTGAAGACTCTTGTAAGCGATCTCCGCGCTGACCAAGGCAGATTTCAGTTTCATGTACAAATAAAATTTGAGAGTTTGACAGGCAACCCTCACGTATCTGTCATTCACAGTCAACCAGTCAGCGCTTCAGCGGTCAGCCCCTGCCCATAGATCCCACACGCAATCTCGCAAGGGATGCAAGATCAACCTAAACGCCACGTGATCTACCTTGATTGCAAAGACTCGCGGGACAGCTCCTCTGGACTCAAGTTGGAGGAACGATGTTGATATATCTGATCGTAGAAACTTGTCTATCACTATATAGCATCACTTGTCAGGCAGAGGTAGTCCGAGCCCATCACCCGACACCTTCCTCCCCAAATCCTCGATGGACCGCTGTATAATAGCAGTGATTTCACTCCGCATTTCTTGGGTCCGCATATATTGTTTGGCAGCAGCAGCCACGCTGATACCCCCTTCGGCTATCGCGTCTCCTATCCACCCAGATGAACGCGCAGCGTTGCTGAGTGCTGACGCACCCTGTTCGCCTTGTGGCATAGAAGTCCGTTCGTGCAGAGTGTTTAGCGCTGCCGCCACGATTTTGTCAGGGGATATCGGATCACCAAAGGTTATGCTAAGGTGCACGCCTATCTTTGGGAAATACTTGAATGGGAATTGGCGGTGCTCCGGCATCAGTTTATCAAACCCTGTGTGATGATTACATGCCAGAAGATAAGAACAAAAGACATAGCCAACATGGGAAATTCATACCGGTCAACCACATGGGTATTATTAGGGGTGGGACCTTAGTTTCCATGATGATCCGGCCACTGATGAAGGCGTATCATCACGCAAAGTGAGATGGTGCCTAACTGCGTGATTCGAGTACGCACACGCCCCATTTGAACCGTGGCAGATGCGTGATACCATGAACCCGCGGATAAGTCGTAGGTTGACATACCTTGCCCTCGCCAAATAGATGTAACTGACACGTTGGGCACAGATAACGGGCGTAAAGATAACAGACACGAACCCAGTGACCCTGATTCAGTTTTTGAATGGCATCATCCAGTGCAGGCTGCCAGATGCCGTCTCCTCGGAACGTTTCTATCACCTGGCCGCTACGGAAAAAAGCCGAGAAGAAACTTTCTGGCCAAAGCAGGAGTTCAGAATGGAACGCGGAAGAGGTATAATCTCCGCTCTACTGACGGATTCGTGAACATGATATCCGAAGCACCTAGAACCCATCGAATCGTATATGGGTTCGTAAAATGTCTGAGCGGTAGTATACCCCAAGTCACAGGGTCGTCGAGGCTAGGGAAAGGGTGAGGAAAGGGTCGGGAAAGGTCGGTGTTGGACACACGTGGACAGGTGGTTGGAGACTGTAGCTGAGATTACGACGCAGTAGGAAAAGGACGCAGCACCGCAAACACACCTGTTACTAAACCTTGCCCGCTCTCTCTACGCTCTCTGCTGAGCGCATCTAACAGGACAGGCAAGTTACTAACGGTGATGGAGCAAAGACCAGAGTTAAGAAAGGCTTTGCATGTGAGTCCGACGGTAGATATGACCGCGGAGGACAGTAACTGGGACATTAACCAGGGATTCTGGTGCCCACAACTGTCTCGAGAGTCGACTACGTCCTGCTTGTTTGGCAAAGAAGGTTATGATCGCGCTATGCTGACTAAGCAAGAAGAAATTCTTAGCCGCCGCATCAGATCATCGAGTGTTCGCCGCTACCAAGCCGCGCCACTTCTTCTCCTCCCCGTCCTCCTCATCCCCCCTCACGACGTGCCACGCTACGGCTCTGTCTGCGTGCTTCGCGCCGCCATCTCCTTAACGGGTCCTTCATGCTCGCCGCAGTCTTCGTCTCTGTCCTTTCCGCCTTCCTGTTGCTATGTCTCTTGTCCCCAGTAGTGAGAAAGTCGATCATGGAAGGCAGTGACACGCTCGATGCCCATGAGGCTGGCCTTGCCTTGGTTGCGTCACGTATGTGCTGTTGCTTCTCTTTCGACCCTCGCCGTTCAGAAATTTGCAGGAAATCCGGTCAGAGAAAGCGGGCCTCCGGCATGTATGGCAAAACTGATCATGCTGAGACACAAAGTGAGCAGTGTCCGTCCATCTGTGCTACCTCGAATGCCGATATCTTTTTTAGATCCAGACAAGTGCGCGTAAACGCAAAGGTCCAACGTCCCCACGCCAATCACGAAACTTTGCACTCGTTCAACCTGCGCGCCCTCGGCCCACCTGGGTTCGACCAGGTAGACCCTTTGGGGGCAAACAAAACCATTAATTGCCACTTATACATACATACTTCGGATTTATTTAGATTTTCTATTATACCAACGCACTCGGTTATTTATCACAGCGATACCCTTTCGTTTTTTCTTCCCTCTCCTTCCCGAGTGCGATTTCTGCGTGTCTTGGTCCTTGCTCGGTCTTGTTAGGGTTGTACATTTGGAACTTTCTGATAGTTAAATCTTGCTTGCACCAATTAGTTAGGCTGGAGATATACAACACACTTATAGTACTAGAAGTAAAAAAAACAACTGCTACCAATGAAACATGATCTAGGCAAATTTATCCTTCCTGCTCGACACCGTGGACAGCAAACTGGGAGCCTTCTGGATCGTCTTACGAGGCTCGTGGGCATTCGAGTGTGTTGACCTCAGTGATCCACCTCCAGTTTTAGCTTTTGTGTGGCTTGTGACAGCGGCACTGTTACCCGATCGCCCTGTGCCTCGGTGCCGATGGCGGCTATTTTTCGCCCAGCATTCCAGTTGTGTGCGTTCCTGTTGACTCTCCTCGTGTCGCTTAGCCAGCTAAAAGATCGATATAAGATGATGTGGAACCGTCACTAGAACGGACAAACCTCGGCACCAAAATCTACCTGGTCAACATTCGAACGACGAACGGTGGGTTTACTCCGACGATGCTCCACCACTTTGACAGGTAGAGCATCATCAGTGTCAATCATCATGGATCGGTCAATCCAACTCGTGTCTTCAGGGTCTAGCATCTCAACCTCCTGTGATCATATCGGTTCAGACAGGTCCAAGGTTTAGGTAAATTACCAACATAATTATTCTGCGCCATATCGCGCACACGCTGCCGAATTTCATCGACGGACACCGTCTCTCGCTCTTCGGGCTCTTCAACTCGAGTTTCATCTCCGAGTGCGTGCATTGCGACATCTTCTTGCAGGTGTGCGAATTGGTCATCTTCGTCGATAAGATCCTGGTGATATGTATTGTAAAAAGCCTTTGTCTCCTCATTTTGGCCTGGACGGGAGAGTTGAGTCGTACGACGCTTCCAAAGCCAGTTGCACTCACCCAGGGCTTCCAAGCTATCACCATCAATCTTGCGTTTCTTGGGCATCCGTTGGCGAATGCGGCGTGCCTCATCATCATCATCCTCGTCACTGTCGTCTTCAAAGCCAACCCCTCGGTCGCGACGCTTCATCCGAAATTTGCCATCAACAGCGTCTTGGTGCAGCTGCTGTAGCCGTTGGTCGTCTTCCTCCTCGTGCTCCCTAACAACCGAACGTCATCCAGCGACTACTGGACCGAAGGCAGATGATTTACCTGTATTTCTCTTGAACTAGGTGCGCAGCCTCGGTCTCGGCAGTCATAGCTGCATTGTCCACAAGCCCATCAAGATCCTTGTCTGGTTCATTATCTTCCTCTTCTTCGTCATCCTGTTTCTTCCGACCTCCGAACCCGAATACATCGTCCTCATCCGATTCCTCAGCCTCAACTGCCACGAATTCGGACTTCTGATGCTTTCCCTTCTGC
>JBBPKG010000094.1:0-16630 GCA_038089115.1 Fistulinella cinereoalba | reverse complement strand
CCGACTGGCGCCTCCACTCCGTAGAATAGGTGGTGATCCAAGGCTGAGCATCGACACAGAAGCGCGGGGTGGCGATATTGCCACAGTGCGGAGAGGACGCTCTGTGAACGGTGACTTCGTGGAGGGGACCGATAGGAAAAGGTCGTCTTCGTCTTTCGAGATGTCTTTCAGAGGTGACCTGACCGTCCCCTTGGGTGAATCGTGAGTACCATTTTCAACACTGCGTTGGGACCCTGGCCCTGACTCAAATGACAGGTTTGAGGATGACGACTCATGGCGTACAACAGCCTTGTTCTCTTTGTCCTCGCTCCGGTCGTACATCAATTTAGCGCTGTTCTCTTTGTCATTTTCATCCTCGGTCTGAGACTCCATCGAAGAAGTGGCGTCCCTCTGGACAGTGGGCAAATCATGGTGGACTGGCTGCTCTTCTTCGTCATCAGACCCCAGGACCATGCCGCGACGCCGCTGACGAGACTTGGAGGGTTTCAAAGGCGCGACAGATGCATCATCGTCGTCATCATCGTCTCCAAGTGCTTGCAAAACTTCCGGACCTTCCGTGTCTTCGTCAGCAACCATGGGCTCAGGGCTGGCGGAACCCCTTGGATCCGGAGTATAGTCTTTGTCGCTCTCGGCCTCGCTTTCCTCGTCCATGGACATAACACCGTCCCTCGCAGCCTTGAGGCCCTGTTGAGCATATACTGCAAGCGTCTGTGTAAGCGAAATTTGCGTGCCGCCATCACCAACATCTTGCGGCAACTTTCCGCCTCTCTGAACCCATTCCGCTCGTTGCTGTTTGGACGTCTCTTGTTGCCCTTGCCGATGATCAGCTATCATGGCGCAATTTAGCTGTGGCTGTCCGAGGTGGCTCTTGGAATCTTTCCCCGTGCGTGCAAAGGATGGTTTAGCAAACTCCTGCAGCTGTTGTCTTGAAAGCTTTTGAGGAGAAACTGCTGCGGGACGAATACTAGGATGATTTATTCTGCGCAACGAAGTAATGTCCTTGACTGGACTACCATTGGCCTTGTTCAGTCTTCGTTGGGCAGCTTCTTCGCGGGCAACGGTGTGCATGTCGTCGTTGACAACCAACAAATCATCCTCACTGTCAGTCCCAAGAGCGTCACTGGTGCTAACACGTTGCACAAAGGTTTGCTTGAGTTTCTGTAACCTCTGTTGCTTCCCTGCCTGCTGAATGACAGAGGCCAGTGAGGGCATCTCATCGTCGGAATCTTCTGCCACAGGTGGTAGCGCTTTGACATGCTTGGGTGAAGACGGCTGACTGCTTGTCCCAACATGTGCAGAAGTTCCCGAGAGTCCAGTGGGTGCGCCAAAGACTCGGAGGGGCACTCGAGTGGAGTTGTCGGCGGGGGAAGAAAATCTCTCGATTGGATCCGACGATAACTCTGTACCTGGAGTTGTCACAGCGCTGCAGAGAACATGAGTGCGGCTGTCAATGCGATCAAGGCAGTAAAATTACTCGTAATTAGCAAAGAAGGCCGCCATTGTATACTTTTGTTCTTGGCTGCGCGCGACTTCGATGGGACGAGTAGCTGCGATTCGGGAAGCTTCAAACGCAGCCTCGCGTCGCTCCTTCTTCGTGGGTGCCTTTATTGTAACTTTGGTCATGGACGATGAGGATAGATACAAGGAAGACGAAAAACCTTTGTCTTGGGGCGTCCGGGCTTGCTGTGCCTCACTTTCCTCGAACGTTGAGCAGCGGAGGGCAATTCACGGTCAAAGGTAAGTGGCAGAACGTCACGAGCAGGTACTTTCCCCTTTCCCTTTCCGCTGGCCATGGGGAAGTCACCGGAAGTCGGCGGCGTCGGGGATGAACGGGAGTGGGGTGTAGTGATGGGATGGCGGACAGGGGAAACAGAAGACGCCTTGCTTGGTCCTTCTTCTGAATCAGAAGGAATGGGGTGTGTAATCCTTTTTGCGCGTCGGTGCACAAAGGGGGTTCCGGGAGAGCTCGCCCGGGGGGAGGTGGCGTGAAATGGAGCCAAAGGTGGAGACAGCGAGGCAGGAGAATCTGGAGAGGAGCGGCGGGCTTCACCAGAAAGCACTGTGGTGCCTATGGTGGCGCATTGCGGGACAATGTCATTAGCTCGCCCGGATGGGGACGGAGCCGACTTGGACGGCGGTGCATTAGCATCATCGAACTGTGCATCCAGCTCTTTCAGCCGATTCCTGAAACCGAATTGGAAGGCGGCGGTGGGGCCATGAGAGTGGTCACTGTCTGATGCGTGGATGGACGGAGATGGAGACGGCGTGCGCGGTTGTGGGGGCGGCGTGCACGACTTGTAGGCAGGACGCTGCTGGTGGTGGCCGTGTGGAGGAGAGGGTGGGTGTTGGAGAGTTGCGCGCCTGCTGTAGACGACGCGGGCACGCCTGATGGGCTGCTCGGAGGGGTCGAGGGACATGACTGTGGACGGGGAGCGTCAGAGGGTCGTGGCACTGGGAGACGTGACGTCCCACGAATGTGACCGACGCGTTTATGGCAATCATCGCGTTTCACGACGCGTCGCCCCGCCACGCCCACAACACCCTTCTGCAGCCCTCCTGCGCGTTGCCGGCGCGTCTGGCGCGTCCTCGAGCGCGCCGTCGTCGACGTCCAGGACGTGTCTTGCGTGAGAACTCACGGAGACAGGGGCTATCTAAAATGGAAGGTGCTGTACAGTTTATCAGCCACTCCCGGCAAACCCCGACGAATGATCATCACAGGTCGTGTTGGTCGAGTCTTGTCGCAACGCTGGGATGAGGTGTGTCCACACTCGCCAGGCTGCCCGTCGCTGACCCCTTCTGTATTTTCTAGTCACCGCAAGGTCCGCCTGGTCCCCGATCTCCACAAACCCCGCTGACCCACCCCCCAGTTTGAAGCACCTCGTCACGGCTCCCTCGGCTTCCTGCCCCGCAAGCGTTCCGCGCGCCATCGCGGAAAGGTCAAGTCCTTCCCGAAGGCATGTATCCCCGCTTTCGCTTGCGCGCTCTAACTCTGCGCCGGCAGGATGATCCAAAAAAGCCCGTCCACTTGACTGCCTTCTTGGGCTACAAGGCTGGCATGACACACATCGTTCGCGACCTCGATCGTCAAGGCTCCAGTGTGTCCTCCACTGTATTTCCAGATCCCCCTTCTTGACCACCCTGCAGAGATGCACAAGCGCGAGATTGTGGAGGCCGTCACCGTCGTCGAAACACCCCCACTCATCGTCGTTGGTGTCGTCGGCTACGTCGAGACTCCTCGTGGCCTCCGCACCCTCACCACTGTCTGGGCATCTCACCTCTCAGACGAAGTCAAACGTCGCTTCTACAAAAACTGGTACCGTTCCAAGAAGAAGGCCTTCACCCGCTACGCAAAGAAGCACGCAGAGGACGGTGGAAAGTCTACCGCTCGCGAGCTCGAGCGCATTCGCAAATACTGCACCGTTGTCCGCGTCCTTGCACACACCCAAATCCGCAAGACCGGCCTCAGTCAGAAGAAGGCCCACCTCATGGAAATCCAGGTCAACGGTGGCTCCATCGCAGACAAGGTCGAGTTCGCACACGGTTTATTCGAGAAGCCTGTCGATGTTACCACCGTGTTCGAGCAGGACGAGGTTATCGACGTTATTGCTGTCACCAAGGGTCACGGTTTCGAGGGTGTTACCCACCGTTGGGGTACCAAGAAACTTCCCCGCAAGACTCACAAGGGTCTGCGTAAAGTTGCTTGTATCGGTGCATGGCATCCCTCCAAGGTCATGTTCTCCGTCGCCCGTGCCGGTCAAAGTAAGTCGATGCGACTATAACTAAAGCTATGTTGCTAATCGTGTAAACAGACGGTTACCACCACCGCACTGAGCTTAACAAGAAAATTTACCGCATCGGCCTTGGTTCCAATGAAGCCAATGCATCGACGGAGTCGGATATCACGAAGAAGAGCATCACACCAATGGGCGGTTTCCCCCACTATGGTGTGGTGAAGAACGACTTCTTGATACTCAAGGGTTCCGTTCCTGGCACCAAGAAGCGCGTGGTCACGCTGCGGAAGTCATTGATGACCCACACCTCGCGCCGGGACCTCGAGAAGATCGACCTTAAATTCATCGATACGTCGTCCAAGTTCGGCGTAAGTGATCATGTTTTCTGTGATTCCGCCTCACAAGCTGATACGCCGTCCAGCACGGTTCCTTCCAAACGGCGGAAGAAAAGGCTGCGTTCTTGGGCACGCTCAAGGCCAGGGACTGAGTTTATGTTTCACGCACTACTTAGGCATCATGCATCATGTTCCTTTATACACATTATCCACTTTGCTATGAATGCCACACGATTATCACTTGGTCGGCGCACCGTGACCCTAAGCAGAAGAGGTGCAGGAACAAAAATTTCCTAGTGTGGCGCATGTACGGTCGCGTCTGACGTCGCTCTCATTGCGACTGTGACAAGCTCTCAGTACGGTGCCAGTCTCGGTAGGCGGACAACCCTTCATCCACGAAATGCAGCCCGCTGACTACATTACAAGGATGACTGCATCGGATACTTATGCTTACAGGGTCCACGTCGGCCCTCAGATCTTGGCCTGCCTTGTCCTCCCAACTGACATGCGGGCTTTTGCGGAATTCAGCCCACTTTGCAAGGCGCCATTCGATTGCTCCGGCCCGTTCGCCTTGCAGCAGTATATCTACTTCGCAAAGTCTACTGGAAGAACAGAGCGTGGCAGTTGCGACAAGCAGCGGCGAAAGACCGAGCGTTCGTTTACTCCCTTTTCGCCCTCCCGTTCGTGTCCCACCCAGCTCCAGCCGCCCTTCTGTTTCCTCTGGCCCGTCGGCATTTTCTGCAGGCAAAAGCAGCGCCAGGTGTCTCGCTGGCATCGATTCGCGCTCAGACACGCGAGGCCGCCAACAGCCAGAACATGCGCAACGCACCCAGGTCGTTCACAAAGCTCCCCGCCATACGAAAAGAAAATGTCCAGCTCAGAGACGTCGCACACTTTTATGGATCATGCTCACAGCCAAGTCCCCGCAACGCGCTTGGGCAGCTTACCAGAATTTACTCTCGTACGGAGCCACAGTACCGCCCCACTTATTGCATCAACTAGTGCGCCTCTTGGCGTCTATCAAACCACGGACGCGTACCGTTCACCTGCAACTCCTCTCCGTTCTCAAGATGTTGCAAGGCAGTCACGGCCAGCTGCGTCTATGGGAGTGGAACACGCTGATAGACAGTGCCGGCAAACATTGGCACAAGACAAGACTGGAGGACTACGAACATGCCCTCGACGTCTTCAATAAGAAGGGCGCCCTCTCTACCCCCACCGACGGCGCACTCGATGCCAAGGCCGATGTATGTGTGGCGCCGCAGGGCCCAGACATCTGGACGTACAATATTCTTCTCTCCATTGCATCTCGTTCCAACTCGCCCCTGGCCATCCGTCACGCGTCATCCCTCCTGCTTGCCTCTGGCCTGTCACCCAATCGGCAGACCCACCTTTGCCTCCTCCGCTACTTTGCCGTCCGGAAAGACCTGCACAGCGTTCGCTCCACGCTGCGCAAGATGACACAGCAAGGACTAGAGGTTGGCTTGGACGGTATCAATGCATGTCTGTGGGCCTATGCACGAAACGGACGCTTCGACGTCGCGTTGCCCATATATCGCGTCCTCCGCAGCCATGTCCAGCCTATCTATCACCTCGGGGAACACGACACGGAGGATGATTCTTGCTATATCCGCGAAACCCTCGGACTGGCCATCCCACACGGCCTTGAACCAAACGAGATCACCTATACGATGATGATCCAGGCCCATGCTTATCACGGAGACCTCGGGAAAGCACTCGGCGTCTTTGTCGATATGCTCTCAACGCCCAATCGAGAAGCTGTTGCCCGTGCGGGTACCACGGCCGCTGAACCGGCATGTTATAAGCCATCTATGGCAGCTTTCAGGGGTCTTTTCCTTGGATTTGCCCGCCATGGACGGGATGCGAGGCTCCGCACGGTGAAGGCGGATCCCGTTGCCAGCCTCTTCACATTGTCGCAGGTTGCTTGGGACCAGGACACTCTGGAGATCATATTTGCTGCATTTTTACAGCTGCCAAGCGTACCTAAGCCAACCGGAAGGCTTCTCTATTGGATCCTCGTCGCGTTTGGCAAGACGAGCAGTAGCGACACCGCCAAGCTCCGCGAGGTGTGGACTGAGTTGGAAGGCAAGTACGGTGGTGGGTGGCGTGGACGTCTAGAGGATATCAGAAGGTCGATCTTCACGTCGGATGATCCAGAGGCATAGCTACCACCACGGTTGACATGTCCTGTACAATTCGCTGTGCATACAGGAGGGATGATACACGTCCTGGTAGGGTTACGAAGAACAATTTCCCAAGTGTGAACAAAAGTGTTGATTAGATGGTGCGTGTGCGTTAGATGTCCTGGTCCCCGTTGGACCTTCTCCATTGAACAAACTCGTCCCATCCCACTACGCACTTCCTGCTCTGGTACCTCCGCAGGCGGATGCTTCGCCGTATCTCTTCGGTGATACTCCCGCTCCAATCCGCCTTCCGGATAGCACTATCGATTGCCTCGATCTTATCCCACCCCTGTTCTACCATGACGTCTGGCAAATACGTGGCCGAAAGCGTGTTCCTCGAGCTGAAGCGCGGAAGGAAAGAGGACGAGGAGAACGGTGAAGGGGTAGACGACGAGTCCGTAGAGTGGTATACCGCAGGATTTGGGAAAGTGATGTAAATCCCATGCACGCCGACCGTCCAGTCGAGGTACGACGGTGCGTCCTCGAAGTCGGTCAGCAGCGATATCCTGCAGGGGCACGCAGAACGTTGGTCACGGGCGCGCCCTCTCGACAAACAGACAAGGAAACATCGCAGGCGCGACGAGGTGGACGCACCCGCATTCGAGTAAGGGGAGTTCCTTGGCTTCGATCTTTCTAAATCGCGAGTCCTTGAAGGCACTGACGAGTGCGTACTCTGCGATGCCGTCGCGGATGGGCATCGGCTCAAAGTTGCCGATGCAGCCTCTTAGCTTGGGTGCACGCCCCGGACGAGAGGATCTGGTGTTCCAGGTGACGAAGAGGGGGCTGTATGGGGGCAGTTAGCATGCCGGGGAATAACGTTGTGCGACGACGCACTACTTGTCGTCCGGGAAAGAGGGGGTGATGGGCGCGCTATCTGTGAGGGCACAGTAGAGGGCATCAAAGGCATGGAAGCAGTGTTGCGGGGTGCAGGTCTTGTCGTCCTCAACTGCTGTCGGGCCTCCCGCAGGGTTGACGGGGAGGAGGGACATCGCGGCCAAGGGACAAGTGACCCAAAGTGGCTCTTATCAGTGTTTTCCTATTTCGGCTGCCTCTCAGCATGCACATGAGATGAAAAATATGATTGCCGATGAGTCCGAGGGCAATGTCCACTATGAACACAGGGTTAAGCTGTATCTATTTAACGTAGAATATATGTGTAAGGAGATAACTCAAAAGTGAATAAGAGTAGAGCCTGGTGAACCGATGTCATGTGAGGTTACGGTCCACAAAGGTAGCGCATGAAACACAGCCTGACATAGCAAGGTGTGGGGGGCCGAAGGAGAACCGAAAGTGCAACAGATAAGGAAGCATGCTGAAGGAAAGGGGGGATCGTGATGGATTGTCAAGAGGGAAACTCTCATGAGGCGCAACAACTCCAGCCACCCGACGTAGAGCGCGCCTTCTCGCGTGCCTCTTCTTCCTCTGCCTGAGCCGCCCATGTGGGTGTGCTTGCCGACGTTAGAAGTACACTATCACGCCTACGGAGTTCGTTCTCTCGTTCGATAACATCTTTCCTCTCGATTATCGCTCCAATGAGGGAATCAAAGAGAGTTTGGATGCCTGCGTAAAAAAGGATCGTTTAAGAGACATGACAAGGCACAGCACGTCTTCTGCTCACCAAAATCGTCCTTGGCAGAGGCCTCAAACAGTTCCACACCCTGGGGAAGGCCCCATTCTTGCTCGTCCTCTGCTTCATCTTCCTCTAAACTATTACTGCTTTCTGTGTTTTCGTTCCATCCTCCGGCGTAGCGTCCAAAGTGGGACCCGAACGTGGAGCGAGAAGATTCCACAGTCTTTGATCTGTTTAACATTACCCCAGTGGTCATCTTCGACCGTGAGAGGCCGGTGGAAGTGTTGCATCGTTTAAGGCCATTAGCGGGAGCCGGTTCAAGATAAGAAGAGCTATGAGGAGGAGAGGGGATGAGAGGCGCGGAATTCAAAGGAACAGAGCGAATGCTGGTAAACGACGTAAACCTCGGACGGATGTATGATAAGGTGGACAATGGAGGGGGTGGGGGAGGTGGGGGAGATGGTGGTCGGGGTGGAGGGAACCAGTTATGTAGAGACAAACGTGCGAGATCGGTGGTGACTTGACGTTGGTGGTGCAAGTCGGCCTTGGAGCCGACGATATAGATAATGAGTTCCGGTGGACAATTTTTCTTCAATTCTGGAGGGAGCAGCTGTAGTGGATGCATGGCGGAGAAATAAGCGCTCACCTGCAAGCCAGCCTCGTATGTCGTCAAATGTGGAAGCGTTCGTGATATCGTACAAAAGGAGGGCGGCGTTGGCACCTCGATAATACATGGGAGCCTAGGTGGACGTGAGTGGACGCAGTGGTTGTCGGTAGAACGGGGGCGTACCATGCTACGGAATCTCTCCTGTCCGGCGGTGTCCCAGAGCTGGAGACGAACCTTGAGGCCGTCGACATAGACCTTCTTGGTGACGAAGAAGGCACCGGTAGTAGACGTCACGCTCCTGGGATCGAACTTGTTCTGTGTGTACCGGTGGAGGAGGCTGGTCTTCCCTACGCCTGTGTGGGGTATCGGAATGAGACTGGGTGAAGAATGTGAGGAAGCAGAGGGAGAACCTGTATTGCCCATGACGACTATTTTGGCATCTATGCCGTGCTCGTACCTCGACGGCGGGGGGCGGTCCCAAGCAAGATGGTCGGTCATTGCGCAGGGCGACGACGACGACGAGGGGGAATGCCTCGGGGGCGGGGAGGAGAGGGAAAGGAAAGCGGGGGGAGCGGGCCAAGGTCAAGCTGTCGAAGCGATCCAACTCGGCAACAGTCGATCTGACGCGACCGGGCTCACGTGCGGCCCGCGACTTCACTCAGCCGTACCGAAGAGGAATACATAACGGGCATGGCTCATCCATTTGGCGACATAACAACATAGCCCATAGTACACTCCACTCCACACCTACTCCTGGTTCGCAGGCGGGAACTCGAATACCACATCTTTCCCGGTCAAACGGCGGTACACGGACGTAAACGAGTCCAACTTATACTCCAGCGACGTCGCGTCTTTTGAGTCGAGAATCCTGTGCGCCGCTCAGCACAGCACATCGCCGGGGGGTGAACCACCTACACTTTCAACAGCTTCGAGCCATCCACGGCCACGCGTGTCCTCTTTCCGACAATCTCGGTCGGGAAGACAAGGTCTTCGAGGATTTTCTCGTGCACCGACGTCAGCGTGCGCGAGCTTGGCCGCTTTTGCTTGGTGCGCGAGTTGCGGGTGGGCTTGCCCAATATCCGGCGCTGGGCGACGAAAACGACGTGTCTGTCAGAGAATTTCTTTTCCAGCTCTCGGGTAAGCCTGTGATGTCCGCGTTCAAGCTTGCGATCAATCTCCGCAACGGCACACACACCGTTGCTGGACTTTGCGGAATGCCTTGAGTTGTGGGACTGGGACAAAGATAACAATGGCTTTTTTGCCACCTCGGACATCGACCTCGCGGGCAGCGGAGATTTGCAGGGGACGCAACTCAGCCTTGAGCTCGGGGACATTGTTCTCCAGGTCAACAAGAGCCTGGGCGATGTTGCTTTCCGTCTCGTCCGGAGACGTTTGAGGAGCGTTGGCGGTACGGAGGATCTTGTGTTGAATAGACATGGTGGCCTACAGATGAGAGTCAGTGCCCTGGCATCCAAGTCACATCCATCGCATCCACGCATTTCTCGCTGAATGTAACCGATCTACGCCATCCAGCAAGCCCATCTGACAGCATTCTAAGGCCCGACAGAGTCTGAAAGGGACTCACCGAGCTTGACGCCTTTGTCGATGTCCTTTGCGTTGTGCGTCTCGTGCGATGCGCTCATCTCTCGCTCAGCCAAACACAACCAACTAATCTATTTAGGAATACAGGCCCCTCTCTATGACAAGTCTTTGTTACGCTTAAAGTCATCCACCCATGCCTGCTCTTTGCTGCCCTTTGGTAAAACGACAAACGTCAGATAACCGTCCTTAATATCGAGCCCATCCACAGGGTCACCCTCTTTTTCCTTTGATGCATCGCATACGTCCCGCAGCGTCATCTTCTTCCCAACCTTAAGCAGCCGCTTTCGATGGGTCATTGCATAGACGACAAGGTTACTCGCTGTGTACTCTTGATTTTCGTCCCATATTGGCGCAGGTGCTTTCGGCGGGAACATCTCGGAGATATGGGCGTAGAACGTAGTATCTTCCACAAAATGGGCAATGACGTCGGACGTCGCATATTGAGGGTACAGAAGAAAAACAGGAAATATGAGTGTCGAGCGAGTCGGATCCTCAGAGTCAAAGTATGGTGAATACGGATTGTCTGACGTTCCCTGCGGGCTGTTCATTCGGAACAGGTGCCGTTGCTGACAATCAGAGCTCAATGTCAGTGTCAAATGCCGATCAGCAACAAATCGCCCACCTTGAAGGCTATCTGGATGAGTCTATTCTCATCCCTTTCCTTGCGTAAACACTCTTCATTCTCTTGATCCTGTCTGTCTTTTGTCTTTTTCCTGCTCTCCACGCAGGAAAGAAGTGTTTGTGCCGCTTGATTCTGAGGATCAACCACGAGACATCGATTGCAACAATCCAAAGCTTCGTCGAGTCGCCCTAGGTTCAGCAGCGCCGCTGCGGAGCGATATAACGCTTTTTGGGATCTGGCATTGATGCTCAATGCTCTGAAGCAATCCTTGAGCACAAGCCCATAATTTTCTGTTAGTTGATCAGCACTCCCCGCGGGATGAAGGTATTCTACATGCTCAGCTCAAGGTTACAAGCAGCACGATTGCAATATAGAGCTTCCTGGAGTGCAGGATCCGTTGGCCTCACATCGATGCCTTGGGTATAAAAACCTAGGGCTTCTCTGTAGCGTTTTCCCTTGTAATAGTCGTTCCCATGGTCCTTAAAACTTTGTCCAATTTCTTGTAGTGATTAGCCAGGGAAAAATGCAAGGAAGATCGGTGCGACAACCCACCGTCGGGCGTGCCATCGTACACGAGACTCTGTAAAGCTTGTAGCGCGACATCATTCGAGCCGTCGGCCGGGAGAGACTTCATAAACAGTGGGAGAGACTCTAGGGATGCCAGCGTGTCCTCGAAGTTGTGCCGGACCTCTTGTGGTCCAATCTGTCCAGCCATTGGTCTACTGTGCTTCAAGCCAAGGTCGTAAACGTAGATAAGATTAGATTGTGTAGGCGATCGAGCTGTTTCGGCCGAGCCAGCTCGTGCGAAACACTTATATTCAGAAGGATCATACATAGTTGAAAACTCGAGGTTCACTTTGCACCCCTGCCTTTTGCGTTTTCATTAGAACCCGCAAGATGGCACAACCAGCTGTACGGGGACTAAAGGCTGCCCTGAATTCCACGGGCAAGTACAAGTACAAGGTACCCCTAAAGTCTTCCTTGACTTGTCCTGAATGACACGTATACCAGAGCCCTGAAGCGGCAGTCGACTTTCTTGTCATTGGCGGAGGTGGGGCAGTACTTTGTCTCCGTCACACAAGGCGGGCGTCATTCATAATGCTCCACCAGGTGTTATTGGCCTGGCGATTGCCCAACGGTTGTCTCAGCGGTACCCCACCAAGTCCACATATCTGGTAGAAAGGCATGCCCAAGCTGGTCAGGAAACTAGGTGAGTTTTTGTACCGAATACTGCGCAGTACCCCTCTCAACCATGCCATGACATTAGTTCCCGGAACTCGGAAGTCATTCATGCAGGTAAGGTTCTGCTGCAATAGGCGACCTGACTTTCGGAAATGCATCGCCTTTTCTCACCACAGGGCTATACTATCCACCTCAGTCGCTCAAGACGCGTCTGTGCCTCCGCGGACGCGATCTCATGTATGAACGATGCGAAAAATACAACATCCCACATCGGAGAACAGGAAAGCTCGTGGTTGCAGATGAAAGTCAGCTCTCATATATCCAAGACTTGCAGGTGAAGTGCCAATCACTACCGTGGCCTCCCTATTCGCCCCAAGAACAAATAGACAAGCCAGTCCTCCCCACTACCCTTATCAGCGGAGACCAAGCGCGCGAGATGGAACCTGATCTATCACCAGATATCAAGGCAGCAATGTGGAGTCCAGAGACGGGTATCGTTGACTCTCATTCGCTCATGGAGAGTTTTGAGAAAGACATCCTTGAATCCGACGGAGGGGAGCTCGTATACTCTACGCGTGTCGTCCGTGTGGACCCTTACAAGCGTGCTGAGGCATCTTCTACAGCGCCACCCTATGACGGCTGGGTCGTCCAAACGGTGACAGAAGATGCGGAGGAAGGAGATGCTCTCCTCGCGAAGACACTCATCAACGTCTCAGGATTGTCCGCCAACCTCGTCCTCAACTCTCTCTTGCCCGAGTCCTCTCGGATAGCAATGTACTTCGCACGCGGTTCGTACGCAGCGTACAGTGGCCCGGGTGTCTCCCACATCAATACCCTTATTTACCCTTGTCCTCAGCTCAAGGGCGACAAACACTCTTTCCAGTCACTGGGGACACATTTAACTCTTGACCTACAAGGAAAGGTCAAGTTTGGGCCGGACCTACAGTGGATCTCACCGCCGACCGAGTACGACGAAGAGCACGTCGACTTTTGGACGCAGCACCTGATACCCAATGAAACGCGCTTAGAGGAGATGCACCAGACAGTGATGCAATATCTACCAGGAGTGAAATCGGAAGGATTTAGAGCGGACTACGTGGGCATCCGCCCGAAGCTCGTGGCATCGGGATTCCGGGACTTTACCATTCGGAAGGACTTCGCAGACGGAAGAGAGAGTGGTTTGATGGTCAATCTGTTGGGTTTCGAGAGTCCGGGCCTGACCTCTTGCATTGCGATTGCTGAACACGTCGTCGAGGACGTGATCGGTGTTCCGGAGTAGTGCAGCACCGCCTGTTTGTTTCTCGAGATAATGAAGTTCATGCAGTGTACTTTTCCTATCTCACGAATGGCCTCCAAACCTTTCGTCGGCGGTGTTACCGTAGCTCGGTTTATTGGCCTTGTTTCGAGCCGAAATGCCTGCGGTGGTAGTCGGACCGTGGATACGACGTTGTGGGTGTGGAACTCAGCCCCTGAGGCAATTCGAGCTCAGACGTCATTTCGACTTAGTCAAGGAAAATAGAGCGCAACAAAGTGCTTTGCCACTTTCCCAGCAACCACCATGTTCCGCTCAGCACTTTCACGGACTGCCCTCAGCGCTGCTACTGCGACAAGGTCGACGGGGACTGGCGTTGTCCCCGTCCTCGCTCGTGGCTACCATGAGAAAGTTATTTCTCATTACGAGAGCCCGCGAAATGTTTGTTCTTCCGACGGTTCACCTCTTGCACGCAGCTCATCCTTTGTATCCAGGTGGGCTCTCTGCCCAAAGACGACGTCGATGTGGGCACAGGACTTGTCGGAGCTCCCGCGTACGTACACCTTGGCGCGCATCTGCCATCACGCCTACTGAATTGAACCACTTTTTCACCGCAGTTGCGGAGATGTTATGAAGCTCCAGATTCGCGTAGACGAGAACGGCATCATCAGCGATGTCAAGTTCAAAACTTTCGGCTGTGGCAGCGCTATTGCCTCTAGCTCTTACATGACTGAGCGCGTCAAGGGTCTCTCTCTCGATGCAGCCTCGAAAATCAAGAACACAGAAATCGCCAAAGAGCTCTGTCTCCCGCCTGTGAAACTTCATTGCTCCAGTAGGCGCTTTCTCACCGATGGGATTTTGCTTATCTGATATACCCTACTTCTCACAGTGCTCGCCGAAGATGCCATCCGCTCGGCAATTCGGGATTATCGGTCGAAACGCAACAATTTGGCTGACCCCAAAAAGGCCGGCTTTATTGATGTGACCCAGAGTGCTGCAACAGGAGAGACTGTTGCCACGGCACATCCCGCTCAATCGCCATGAGCTGGTCGTCGCATCCCTTGCTTTGTTCACGTGCTTTTTTATCTCACCTTTCTTACTTTAATGGTTTGAAACGATCCATGGTGTATGTTATCCGCATGCAGTGTTGCATTCAGCGTCGTACCAAGTGGCTTCAGTTTTGAGATTCAATAATGACCGCTTGCTTCAAGGGCACTTGGCTCTTGCCGCCGCGTCCGAAAAATAGGCTATCCTTTATTGCCGTTTCCCTTCTGCCCCACAAATGAGAAGCTCCCGGCTGCGAACCACCTTTCGTTCGCCTCTTTGACTCGCTGAGCAGCCGCAGCACGATTAGTCAGCTCGAAACCTAGAATTCGAGTCAGCGCAGGTACCAGACGACCATAACCAGCGAGAACCAACCTTGTACCGGTGTTACGGTCAAGGAGGTGGCCGTGCCTGATGTCGAGGAACTGCCTTGTGCAGCACGCGTCAGCGCGGCCGTTCGTAATTTATTCGCTTTGGACAATTTCGCTGTTGTTTTTTTTAGTAGACTGAATAAACGGATTGGGTTACGAAGAGTAGTGTTACTCACCGCGACTCTTGGCTTCCCCTAGGCCAGCCCGTACCTTGCCCGTTCCGACGCCAATCATGCCCAGGCCTTTGGTCTGGTCGAACGCGCCGACCTCAGCTTCAGCCTCTCCGAATGCCATACGATTTTGGAGTTTGCGTAGCTCGGTCTGTGCATAAGCTTCCTTGGCTTTACGTGCACTAAAAAAGCGTGAAAAATTGCATCGGCGAGACATCAGCAGGATTGACGCACCGTTTGCCACCTCTTCGCTTTTTCGGCCCGTCATTGGGAATAGGCAGGGCTTTAGTGATTTTTGCCGGTGGTGGGGCAGCAAGACGGTCCATGTGCTTCTCAATTTTATCTCGAAGGTCCTGGCCGTACGATCCTGGACCATATTCAACGCGAGCAACGTCGCACTTGAAATACGCTCACCGTCTCGACGGGTTCGTTCAAGATCCATGCGGGCAGCGAGGACACATTTCGCGCCGACAGTTCGCTGGACCTTCATCTGGTATTCTACCGGTGTCTGCTGCACGAGGTCACACTGGAAGATGAACCCTGTGTGCCGCCGTTGGGTGGTCGTAGAGAAACCAAGCGCGACCTTTCTTTGAGCACCAAGAAGCTAGGGAGGGAAGCATGAGGGAATTACACGGTAACATAAAGTGAGAAGACCAACATGAACATTACAAGATGGCATTTTGGCTAGTGAACCAAGCCCACCTGCGACGCCAAGTAATTTCGCAGCTGTAGTAGTACCAACGATAGCTGACAGATTGGGAGCAAGAACATTCATTCTTGAACTGACATACTTGAATATCTGTAGCGAGGATAAGCGAAGTTTGAACAGGAAGCACGCGACCCACGTTTTTACGAGTCTCCTCCAGACGGTCGGCAAGATTGCAAGCACGCTCAACAGCGTTCCACTGCATATCTGATAGAGGCTGACCTGAACTCGTTGTAGCCGTGATCAGAACACTCATGATGACAGCGGCGGGCAGCACGCCCGATAAGTCGACCTTGGTAGGATCCTAAGGAAATCGACATTCAGGGAGGAAAGACGCCACGGACGAGATGAACAAACTTCATTATTCGCAAGAATGCGTACGGCTCGTATGTACTGAGTAGGGTCCATGATCAGTTGCTCCAACTCGGGGAACTTGGGTGCGTAATGGTCGCGGATGAACTTGAAGCTAAAGCTTTAGTAAACGAAAAGCTACGCGTTTTCAACGTACTTTGTGCACCACAAGGATTTCGTTGTCCACGTCTACAGATAAATTATTTGCTTGTACTATGAGTGTATACTCCGGATTCAAGTGGGCGGGAAGGGAGATTGCGTCCGCCGAGCTCGGGTTTGCTTGGTATTTCTCAATTTCCTGTTGCACTGCATTAGCGGTGTACAGAAACAGCGAGAGGATGGCATCACCTTCAATATGTCAGCCATCCTCTTGCTGCCCTCCAGTTTCGCCACCGAGCCGACGTCCTCTATTGCACCTAGATCCATCTGCCGCACATCTTCGACATCGAGCTCTTCCGCAGGCCTAACACCGCCTTCGAGCACCAGGCCAGTTGCGGGTCCCTCGCCCTGGACCTCTTCCTCCTCTCCTGCCCCACCCTCGTCCTCGGACATGTCGAGGTCTCCGTCGGCCTTGCGCTTGAGGCCGTTTGTCGACGGACCTGCGGCATTGCGGGATGCATCTTCGTTTTCCTCGTAGTCTGTGCTGCCGTTGTCCGAGAGGCCGTCAAGATCTGCGAGAAGCTCGTCTGCCAGTCCACTCATGAGCGGGTGATGCAAGCCCCGCATAGAGTTGCCAATTTTGGAAGGAGGATCAAGCTGGTCCGTGCGCATGCCTGAGGAGTATATAAGCAGCGGGGAGACATAATGGCACCTCATACTTACCTTGATGGCGCATGCCCTTTCATGTCACTGGGCGTGCGGGCGGTGGGGGCCTTCCATAGCA
>JBBPKG010000093.1:33884-61658 GCA_038089115.1 Fistulinella cinereoalba | reverse complement strand
TGTATGCTTTTGCGAGTAGGACACCTTGCAGCACTGCCTGACACGAGCGCGCATGAAATTCACTCTCATTTTATCAACAAACTATGTCCCTAGCTGTTCCCCCATGTACGACTCCACAAAGCATACCCGGACATCTCCGGACATCTCCCAGCATACCCTGTTTTCACAGGGGTTGAACGTTGAATGCTAGCCTGTCAAAACTCGAAAGCAACAGATATAACTTTCTAGTATCCACCAGACGGCCCAATTCTTCCATATAAACAATCACACTAGCCAGTGAAGTCGATCATATACTCCAGTAGGGCCTGATTGCAACGCTACTCTAAAGTTTCCATAGATGGGGCAGAACACACCATACGCCAACTGGGATCTTCGCACAGAGACACGGCCAACCTTGCCCGAACAAGGCACTACCCTTTTGGTGGCCACTTTGGGCGCCAGCACTGCACTGCTTTGTGCTGTCACATGGTGGCACCCGGCCAGAGTCAGAGGACCCGAGACCACCAAAACCGGGCCGACCAGGCCATCTCTTGTCCTTATTGCTCTCCTGCAGCTAAGCAGGGACCTCAGTGCCTCACCGATACCCGCTTGCGCTCCTCACCAACTTGCGCAGAGATCACAATTGCACAAGATTCAGGCGGGCTAAGGTGAACAAGCCAAGTTTCGAGTGCTCACGTTCCACGCACCGGAGCGGGCATCCGCTTTGCCCGGAGAGCAATCGCTGGAAGGAGTATCGACCATTTTATGTGGTATTGGTTAATGGGGCGATATACTGACAACGCAGTGATATTGCTACATAGCACTCATTAGCCCTATAATTGTGAACACAGTCACACACCAGGCAAACGCTGCAATGAATAGTTCCTGCCATCCCAACCAGATCCACAACCGTGCCATTGCCTCCAACCCAGTCATCCCGGACGTCGGCAGCGGAACAGGGCCAGCCTTACCTTTGATCAGGGCGCCGAACTGTGATGCAGCTATCGCCCGCATGCGGACATTGTACCAAGAGAGATTAGCACTCGCACCAAGGAGTGGGATTTGAGGAGCCCACGATGGTAGCCGACAGCCTTTATCTGGTTCGTGGGCAAATGGTTCATCGTCTAAGGCAATCGACCTCCCTCTTGCAATGGCGTCAACAAGTCTTCCTCGTATAAGTGCCGGAAGATCCGGGCATAGAATCGAACCTCGCCCAATCCCAACTAGGTCGGCATGACCAGCGTCCAGTGCACCCTGAAGATGGGCTGGAGAGCGGAGGCCGCCTGTTAAAAGAACTAGTGGGGGTTGCATCTCGGACGAGCGTAGATATTCAAGGGCCTTTTGTGCGAACTGAGCAAAGAAAGCTTGCCGAGGACTTGTCTCCTTGACAGACATAAAATCTGCGGGTTCATTGGCCTTGGAGCTCAAGCATCATTAGAGCATACCTGGCGACTCGTAATCCCCCCCGCTTATCTCTATGAAGTCCACCATCCCCCACGATGAGATCGCACATATGTGATCGAGGACACGTTGAGTCTCCTCGGTCACTCTTGCGTCCGAGGGGCTCTCGCCGGATTGGACATAGTCCGCCGAGTTGATTTTCACTCCAACGACAAAATTTTCGGGGACGACAGCACGAATGCCCTCAACGATCTCGTGCACCACCCGCAGCGTATTCGGTGACTCCACCGAATATTCGTCTTTTCGAACATTGCTCTATGGACCAGGGAGATCAGCCAAGCCATTTATTCCACACGATACATGGTTTCGGGAGATACCTTGGGATTAAGAAACTGGGCAAGGAGATCTAGGGGTACACTGAGTGCATTTATCTAAGGAGCCGTAGAGATTGCTCACATCCATGTGCACAATGAAGCTGGATGCCATCAAACCCAGCTCCAAGAGCAGTCAACGCGCCTCTAATAAACGCCTGCTGTACTTGCTTGATATCGCGAAACGTCAACTCCCGAGGTTGCTGAAACGTCGCACGAAGGAAAAGGTGCGATGCATTCCACCGGATGTGCTTGTTTGATCCGAGACGAACGGAGCTCGGCGCGACGGGAGGAACACCTAGTCGCCGCCCGCCAAGAAAGCGCGGGGACTGACGACCAGCATGAGATAGCTGCATGATAGCTAGAGAGCGCGTCGCTGACAAGGGTCCAGACAAGTCCTCCGCGTGGATGACTCGCGCCAGCTTCTTGAACGGGGCCAATGTTACCTCGTCAAGTATGTCTGGGACCACCATGTCGCGTCCCAACGTTAGGTGTTCCCGCGAAACCTGGACGTTGCCTGTGATGATCATCCCCCAGCCGTGTTTCGCCCATTCGCGGTAAAGGCCGTAGTGGTATTTGTTGGGTGGGCCACCGTGCATATTCGCAAAATGCTCATACAAGGCGACCTAGAGGCAGAGTGAATTGAGAAAACATCAGCCAGCCAACACGAATCACGAACCTTCACGAGTCTGTTGGCCATCGTGCGACCGCTGCATGGGAGAGTGGCTGGTGAAAATACTTCGGCGGCCATCCCTCTTGTTTGCGAAGTGGTGAGCAACGAAGCTTTGAAACCATAGCTGCCAAATTGAAAGTAGGCCGCCAAAGCAGTACGTAAGGTCATCGGGAGGCCACACAGGTCAGCTTAACCCGATCCATGTCCGGTCCACGACTCCCATCGGTCCTCAAGTCGAGGCCCGCAACTCAAGACAGTGAGCAACACCATCTCGTACGTATGCCTGTCCGACCTTGCCCTGTAGCGACCGCCGCCCAAAAAGACGTCGAGGCCGGCGTTGGCTGGGTAACATCTCCGACAGAGTATGTCTATGCGATGTCCTTCCGTAGCGACGCTAAAATCTACACAGAACGCCCATATTTATCTGCGCTTTCCAAGGTATTTAATGACCTCTATAATACCTACGCCCCACTGATTTCGCCTCGAAGACTGCAATAGGTTATTTCCATCCCATGAGCGCGTCATGCTCCATCGCAAGCGTGACCACGACTCTGAAGATGATCGAGAAATCCTGACGTGGAATGAGTGATTCTATCCTACTGCTAATGGTACCACAGACGGCAGTACACGACACTGTTTTCCGTCAATCGTATCCTTTGCCGCTCCTCTGCTTTACCCTCTTCCCCTTCTTGTGATGTTTCTTGCCAAGTTCTTCTCCCATCCCATTCATAATTCCAGTGGCTCTTCCAAGACCGATCGGCGTGCCATCATTTGCCACCATATTCTGGTGTGGGTACGACCTTCCCCTTGTAAAATATTCCTGCGCGTTCCGCGTAGAGCCTTGTACAAACGCACGCGATGGAAGCATTGATTCATTTGCGAAGAATTCCCTGTCCAACGCAAGCGACTTTGCACTGCTGAGGTATTGGTCCGATGTGGATGAAGCACTGGGGACTGCAGCAACATATGTATTGGCGCCTTTCACAACACGTGTGATCGGTGCCCGTTTCTTGCCCGCAGCACGAAGAAGTGATAGTTCGTGTGTCCGCTCATTGAATGAGCCCTCTGATGTCCCGGGTGGTGGCTGGCAGAACAAAAGTTTGCCATTCACATAGTCTTTGAGAATGTATCTCGCCGCCCTCGCTTCATCTGGATTGCCTTGTCCTGAACGCATGAAACCTCGTGCGACTTCCCGGTAGGCAAACGCCCATCAGTAATTGAACGTGATCTCACACGGAAACATCACACACCAGCATAAGCAACGAGCAAATCCTCGGCCATCACACTCCCATCGCTACCTTCCTCAATGCCTCGCATCTTGATGGTCAGACCATACAGCGATTCCAGGACGGTTTTGGGTATCCTTTTCACGACAAGTGCAACCGGTCCCGTATGTTCTCGCATTTGATCAATGGGAAGTACACCATCACAAACCAACGCGGCTTTTGTCGTTGCGAATTGAGGGAACACCAAACCCGGACAGTCACACAGGATAATGGTGGGGGAAAGGTGGATGGTTTGGAAATGTTTCGTCTTTCCTGGCGTGGAGGATACACTGACTTTTTTCTCGCCCAAGAGGGCATTGATCGTACTTGACTTCCCGACATTGGGGTAGCCAACAAGGCCTACCACGAGCTTGGTAGGCGGTTCACCTGAAGGATCCTTAAAGTCTACGATGCGTCAGGTAATTTTTGGGTGCGCGTCAACCTTGGCTCACTTGAGAGATCCGGGGCAGCAGAACAAAATAAGTCTTCGAGTTCCAGCACACCAAGTACCTTCGTCCTCGGGTCCCGTCCGTCAGGGGTGTCCTCTTCTGTGAGCACATATCTAAACTTTCCCTCGTCTGTGTCAGAATCCGGCAGCATATCGTTTTCGTCGCGACTGTCTGGTGTAGGAGGACCTTCTGAATCAGATGAAGATTCTGTTTCGACAGTAATCAAAGCCATTTGGTCCTGACTTGTAGTTGCTTCTGGGCGGCGTGATTGTTGTGGTCTGGATTCACTCCGTGCTTGCTGCAAAGCCGCAGCGTTGGCGGCAGAAAAGAATGCAAATTGGATGCCCTGTTCATCAAGGTATTCGGCCCATATTCGTCTATCATCCGCGCTGTGAATACGTAGCGTCGAGAGCTCGGCCGCAGCCTACCTTTGTGTTGCAGTCAATAGATCAGCCTTATTAATCAGCAACAAACTCTTTCTTAACCCTCTGCCTGTCCCAGCCTCGCCTTCGGGACCCTCAACGTCCTTCACGTAGGCCTCGAGGTCCTCACATCTGAATCTTAGAGGATTGCGTGCATCAACGATTTGTACCACGAGATGGGAACGCTCGAGTACTCGCCAAAGTTGGCGCCAAACTTCAATATTGCGTTCAAAAGGTGTTAGAAGGAACTTTTCGTCCTCTTGTAACCTATCAGAGCGCAGAATCAGAACCACCTTTCTTTTGCTAGGCGAAGATTGCGCGAAATATACGCACTGCGCCAATTCTCTTCTCCAATCTAAGAATGCGTCCTTCTCCTGCCGATCTAACTGAGACGTGGTGATCGTTTTCGTCCAAGGTGGCCTTCTCGGAATCCTGAGTCGCTGCTTGTTGGCCTGATGTTTTCTCAGCGTGTCCTGTTCTTCTGCCTCCGTGAGCAGGTAGGGGTTCTGAGCGGATGTCGGTTGTATGATTTTGATATTGCGGCGCTCTATGACAGCAGGCCAGATGCCCTATCAGGAAAGAATACGACGCAGGATCAACACCTTCGTACCCGCCGTAAATTCGGTACCAGCCAACTGGGCTGTGCTCAAGAACGCATCCAGGTCTCGTTCTTGCGTTACGGATTTCAGACGAGATGCCGAGTCGATCTCAGTGGTGTACTGTCAGTCGGTTATTAGATGAACGTAATGGTACAACCAAGGTTGTATGAGGAACGCACAAGACCCGATTCCTGCCTCTCCCGGGCATCCTTCACTTTGCGGTTGATAATCGCTCGACCAAGACCGGACAAATTTTGGTTCTTTTGTCTCGGAGGCTTCATATAGGCGTCTTTTTTAGCCGACAGACAAAAAAAAGGTGATCTCACCATTAGAGCGACAGAGAGGGGAGATGGTATGCGTGAGTTTCTACTAGAGTAATATCTGGCAAGATATGATTACGAAGCAACGATGCCAGTCTGGGAAATACCCCTGAGGGTTAGTACTGAGTAAGGGGATTTCAGACACCCTCGCGTTCGGCCATCAGGCACTAATTTATGGGTCCGGAAAGATGAGGCTTATGTACCGGGTAATAAGTAATAGTTGCAGGTGGCTAGAGTACGTCTAATTAGAGACTACCGTTGATCTCCCGTAGGTCCATGGTAAACAGAGACCGTGCTGGAAATTGTGCTACGGACGCGCCTGGAACACCGCGAAATATGCAGTATATTCATCCGGTGTCATGAGCTCCTGGTCCTCCTCCGTAATGTCCGAAAACGGTTTCTGCGCACCATTTACTAGTAAAGGTGTAAGCCACCATGCTCAATGAAGGCGAAAACACGTACCAGAGATCATGGGGTCGTCGCCCGCACGACCAGCTTCCACTTTTGAGTGACCAATGTTGGCACCGGGAGGTTGTGGTTCTACTCTTGCGAGCTTCTTCGCGGCGACTCCCTCGTCTTCTCGAGAGCGCGATCTTTTGCGGTACCCATTGGAACTTTCGGCACCTTTATATTCTTCTTCCTCTTCCAGTTCCTCGCTTCCCAACCCCGATGGCGTCGCCTGAGTGGAAGCTGCATTGGAAGCAGCCAACGAAGCATAATACTGTTCGTAATCTACCCAAAATCTTTGAGGCTTAGAAGGTGACTAGAACGCAATTTACTCACAATCTGCCTCAGTGTTTATTTCCGGCTTCACATCTTCAGGCGGCTGGGGAACCTGTGGCAATCGCGACGGTCCCATAGTCCCCAAACCTTTGAGCGACTCGTCACCGGAAGATATGATGGGCTGCACGGCCATTGTCCGCGCATTTTCTTGAATGCCGAGGGCCGTGAGGTCTCCCGATATCGTACTCTTGAGATGCCACGCAGGGAGAATGTTTTGTTGTCGTTTCGCCGCGGCCTCTGCGTCCCGTTCTTGCCGTCTCGTTGCCTCATCCTTGTCCATGGACATGACAATCCCGATACCTTCGTCTTGTCGACCCGGACCTGAAGACCCGGCAACTTTGAGACTCGACGATTGCCCTGTTTTTTGCTTCTCTGGGTCCACAACATTGTTTTTGATCCAGGCTGGTACATCCAATCTGCACGTCTTGTCAGCAAACTCTCCGACAGCCGACGCGACGGACTAACGCTGGAAGAACCATGGATTCTGTTTTTCGCAGACCTTCGATTACAAATCGCATGGCCCGATTGAAACGTTGCATTCGGTCCTGACTCCCCTTGACAGATTCGGCGTTCTCGTTGTCGACGACTTCCCCATGACAAATCTCACATACAAAGATTTGCCTCACGAAATCCATGAGCTTGTCAACCTCCAATGGGGTGTACGACTTTCCACATTGTGGACAAATGTATCCCTTGTTATCGAGTTCCTGTCGGGATTGGGATCAGTCTGAATAATACAAATACGAAGACGAGTCAATGACGAACATTACGCAGGCCGGAATCAATGATTCTTCGCATCTCGGCGATTCGCCACTTGACCACATCGCAGAAATGCTTGTAATCTATATAATAATACTGCTTGCCGACAGATCTTTGGGCACCCTCTTTGAGCTCGTTTTGGCGGTAACTACAGTGAGTATGAGCCGAAGCGCGACGGTAGGCAAGAAAACGCGACGCACACGTGCACAAGACGATCATTCCCCAGGACGGCCATCAACTTGTTCAGTTCTTTCGCCTGCAACCCCATCCGTCCGGCCAAATCGTCGTCTTTGAGACTGCAATTCTCAACACGTCACACGAATTTTGCGGAAGAAAAACAACGAAATTGACATTCAGCAGGAGTTCGAGATGCTCCGATAGTCTCTACCGCGTCAATACTTACACAGGATGCCGAGCAAGCTGGTCCAAGATGATGATATATTTTGGCTCGTAAAATCCACGCGCGACGTGCTGAACGAGAAGACGGAGCGTCTCTTGTTCTTCCTTCGTAGACATCTTCTAAAAACTGAGCGGGCAAGAAGAAAAAGCCACTTCACTCAATATTGGCTCGGACAATGTCCACGACACGTGTGAAAATTACAACCCTTTCCTGTTCCGGTCAGGAGCTCAGCACCTCGACTCATCACGACCATAAACCTAGCGTTGTAATGCCTTATAATCTATTATTTTAGATTATATGACATTACCCAATATCCACAATCCATTTGCAATCACTGGTAAGGCATTATAGGGCTAGGTTTAAGGTTGTGATGGAACTGGTTGGTGCTGGTAGGAATCAGATGCAATGTTTGAACCATTAGAGCGTACAACAAGATATACAACAATATGAGCGGCCGCTATCGCAACAGGATATCACTCTTCCTTCCGATTTGGTTCATAGGTGCAACAACCCGTCGCCTCCAGAAACTTATTCCGTTCCTCCTCTCGCAAACAGAGCAAGCTCTTACTGCCCACGTATTTCCCACCAGAGAAACGCTGACCGCCGCCATTCAAGCCACTTGCCTGGGACACATTAGATGAACCTAGGGAGCTAGATGGGTCCAGAAGGCATACCTTGCCAGAATGACCCAAGGCAGGCAACAGACAGGGTAGAGTTGTCGGGTCAGACGCGTAATTATAGATCCGCATTCGCTGTGCAGGCGAGAGAGAAGGTGATAGTAGCCCAATGATGCATAGCTTGAGCTCAATCGGTAGAGCAGTAAACGACGCCGATATCGGCAATGGGGATGGAAGAGTTCGTACTGCTTTTGACGAGTATCTCGGATGCATCAGCAAGCTTCGGGAATACCTTAGGAGTAAAAGGGCTTCTTTCTCCGTCTGCCGCTTCCAATAGCAGTTTCGCATAAGAACTCTGTGGAGTGCGCGTTCGGCGTCCTTCATAGTGTTCTCCGTTTCTGCAAAGAATGAGACCATGATAGTTGACACAAGAAATAAACACACCGTTAGGTGGCAAATTAGGTGAGGCAGCAAGCTGATTTGCGTGTATTTCTACTTTTGTGATGCCCCAGTTCCCTCTCTCGATCGCACGAACGATTTCCCAAACTCCGTTCGCTCCCAAGCTGTTTCCACTGCTTTTGAATGTTTGGAGATAGCACACTCCACCACTAGGTCTGCACAGATTCCCAGAAATCCAGGCGGCAATGGTTGGGACGCTCCGAGTGGTTAACCCGATGGAATTGATATGTAGCTCTTGAAGGTAGCGCGAACGGAGCAAGGGGAAAAGTTGTTCCACAAAAGCATCTCCCAGTTTGTTATTACTCGTAAAAGAAATGAATCGAAGCTTGGAATCATTTATAGCGCTCGCCAGAGACGAGAATGTAGCGGGGTCTGCAGTGAGAACATTCTAAGGCACATCTCTTAAGAAAAGCAATGAAAATGGTAAAATAAGAGCACTAACACTTGCGAGCCATAAGTCTTTCAACGCAATGTTACCCTGAATGTAGTTCGAAATTGCTTGCAGGCCCTTGCAACCAAAGTTTGAACAGTTCAGACTGATCTCAGACAATGTCATCCGATGCCTGGAACCAGCCGTCGAGCAGAGGTAGTCAAATAGATGGGACACTCCAGCATCACCGAGAGGGTTGTGATTGAGTATCAACTTGGTGGCTCCCGAAAGTTGCGAGTCCAGCTGAAAAACAATTTTCTCCGCACCTTATTGACAGACGAAAATAAGACTGAACAAAGGAATGGAATACAACTACGGTCGGTTTTTGGAACTCACCAGCCTTTCCTTCAAGCTCGTCGGCCACGCAACTAAGCTCAAACCGGGTGGAGGGCGGGTCACTTTGTTGGACTTTATCTATACGGGTGTGCAGATCCAAGTCCATTCTAAGCTATCCTTACAGGAACTAGCTTCGGCTGAAGAAGTTGTGAAGCACTGTCAAAAAAGCAGTCTCGGACTGGCTTTACAGCAGACTGATTTTTGATACCCACGTATATTTTCTTATACAACTGCACGTGCTTCGCCTCTGAAACTCCAGGAAAAGACGCAGGTGGAAGAAGCCAGTATGGCACTGATGAGTTCAGGTTCAACCCGTTGCCGCCGCAAAATGGATTAACACTGCTCGTATAATTATGTAACCCCTAAAGCTAACCTGACGTTGGTGGTCCCGGTCAACCACTGACATGATGTGCCCACAAAAACACGTAACGGAATGTTTGTTGCATTAATTCGACATATAGCGTGTGCTTAGCAAGTGATAGTAACCTGTGCTCCGCTGATATGCAGCGTCCCATACAGAGCTACTACATGGTACCGCTTTTTTTCTCGCTACTACTGTAATAATGGAGGTCACGGTGACTTCAAGTGCTGTGCAAGCGAGGCCGAGAAGTAATGGAATTGAAGCATTGCAATTGTTCAAATGCAAGTTACTTGGTGCTGGCCGTAGTATCGACCCTTGTGTCAATATTTTGTTTTAGCTCGAGGTAGGGTAAGCAACACTAATATGTTCCGGAGTGTCTTCCATCGCATCACTCCCGCAGGTTTGTGATTCTAGCTTCACATCCGTTCGTTTCATAGCGAACCCGTGGAGAAATGCAAGAAGGGTAGATCTGGATGAGGACGCTTCTGTTAAGTCAGGTTTCTGGCTCGGATCATACTCCTGGTTTGGATCTTGACGGAACCACCCAAAGACACATCGGTTCCGCACGGTCCAGATGCCTCCCGCAATCAAGAATACTATAATTGGCGCAAAAAAACCGACAATAGTCCATGATGCCGTGTCACCTGGATAGCACCACTGGACCAGAAAGGCTGCGGTGAAAAGAAAAACACTGGAAAGATATGCTCAGGGAACAAGTATGTCTCTCGTATTGAATCAAGATACTTGCCCCCACAAAAGGAAACCATGTGGTAAGCTGTAAATAATGGCCAGGGTCTCGAGACCGTGCTTTTCGTGCCATACTTCATGCAAAAATGCCGCCTGTTTAAGTTAAAGGTTTGCACACGATAAGATTATCTGGCGCACTAACAGCTTCAAACGGGCCGTTTCTCGATTCCATGTTGCTGTGCCTCATAAGCACTAAACTGATGATGATGCTCGACATGCTGGCCCCGAGGGACATGTAGCTGAGATAGTACTGGGGTGACTTCTCCTTTGGAAGAAAACCGACATTGGCATTCAGCAGCACAGTCGCCTGCAGATCGCCAATCATGTAATTTGTTAGAAGCACTGGGAGACAATGTACTTACCAGTACACAAGTCCCTTGGAGCTGCGAACTCAGCCGGGATACGAACATGTTCCACTTTTCCTTATTCGCAATGTTATCGACAAACACGCCGTGCAACAGTCGCGCGTTGTTCACAGGTGTCATGAATAAGAAAGGTGCCAGAATTATCATGGCCGTCGAACGATGGTATTTCCATCCGTGGATGGTTCGGTCAGAAGTAAGACGCGCACAATCTTCTCCATGGAAATTAAGAAAGTAGTTGTAATCTGTGAAGGTAAGTGAACAAAAAATGCCTATACCTGAGGTTAACCTACAGAATATATGCATGATTCGACCTGTAAAGCGTCGGTGAGCCAGCCACTGCCATAGTGGATGGTATTAGACGAACCTAAAATTATTGCACAATGTCCACGACTCTCTTTCTTGGCTACCATAGGAGTGAGATGAGTATGCTGCTGAACGAATGACATACGGTCAATTTTTTCGATGAGGCACAGGTGGTCTTTTAGCTCGTAGTGATTGAGAGGTAGTGATGACCGATTCGACATCAAGTGATCTGAAGTTACCAATGCATATCGAATAGAGGGAGAAAGTGAGACACTCACTACAAATGGCGTGCAGGACAATTTCGGTTGCTTCATCCTTTAGTTCCGGAGTGATCTCACAGAAATTCGGGTAGAGACACCAGTGAGTCCTGAAGCCATGTTAGATTGGCTGCTTCACATATGAGTAACTGGTAACAGTGTGTCAGGCCTCTCAATACTACGGATCGTGCAGGATTTCGTACCTGACAAACCAGTAGTGTGCCTGAATAGCTAGCCCTAAAGAATCCAATTTACTGGGTTCGAAAGGAATAACAAAGTATTTACCTTTGTGGGCAGGCGAGTGGACTCCTCTAACATCCCCAAAAATCTCAATCCCTTCCCATCTATCGAGCCAGAAGAGGCATCTAGTCTGTGGATTCACGAAATAATAGCAGCACATCACCCCGCGGTCATCTACCTTGGGTTCCAAGACCAGCTGAATATCATCAACTTTGAGGTTTCCGGATCCGGAGAGGCCTTGATCCTGAATTTCTTTTTTTAACCCAGAAAATAGAATCTCTCTGAAAGACTCGATGTCTTGCAGTATTTCACTCCGGCATATGTCTACTTCCGTAAATGTTTTCTATATGTTCATACTTGAGATATGTTTCTAAAGAGTGAGAACCAAATTACCAAAACTGACCGATTGAGTATGCACATAGTAAAGAGCGCCTTCCGGGTGCCGACATGCTGTCCAGCCCTCGGGGGCATCCCTGTAAGCAAACATTAGATACAATACGTAAACTGAGACCACGAATCTCATCAAACGGACTGTGGTGCATCGGGATACTGGTACGACATTGCTTCAATGCTGCAATCGTGTCCAAATGAGCTTCTGCACGTCAGATGAGGCCCGAGTTCTGCCCAGCATTACATATTTCCTACCGAATCTTGCAGTTATCATACCGGAGTGCATCCCTGACTGTCATTGGGAAGACACGAAGCCCACCAGACATTCGTTCCCTGAGGGTATTCGGACCGTCCGCAGTTGGTGGAGCGATGACAGTTCCGAAGGCAGCCGAAGTACCCGGCTCTGTTACCCTCAGAGTTGAGGGAGACGAAGGGCCGACGATAGGTGCATATTGACCAGGAGCTTTGGTCAAGACAAGAGGGTGTGGACCGCGGTATACTCTGTAAAAGGGCCGTACAATGGGACTTCTAGGCTTGCAAGAATTCTGCGCCACGGACGGCTGCGGGGGTTCCGTTGGGGAGGATATCGGCCCTTCGGTTGGGCTCCAGTGGATGCGAGCTACCCCTGGAAGTATTCCAGTGCCAGGGCTGCTGGGTGGCGTATCCTTGGTAAAGCCAATCCCGGTATGAAGCAAAGGAGGACGAGGTAGGTACGTATGAATGTTTGGGCTAGATGAGCAACCATAATTAATTATTTAGAACTTGACCACAGGATTGGTTCACTTACGATGCATCATGACTAATCCAAGTGGGCTCATCGTGCAGTGGCCTCTGGAATCTACCATTAATGAGATCCTATCGTATGACGAGAGCTTCTTACCGAGCCAGAGGAATGTAGGCCGGGGTGATCAAATGTCGTGGTGTAAGGCAAATCCACGGGGGAAGGTCGACTATGTTCGTTTGAGTTAGATCGTATCGCAGAGGGGATATTCATGGCGCGGATGACCCCAGTGGCGAATGGTAGATGCGGTCCCCGATGCTTGTAAACGGTTAGCGCGCGCGTATGTGTGCACGTCCGACGAAGGGCAGTGAGAAATGCGAGCAAACGATTGAGCAGTTCATAGGGTTGCCGGATGCCGATGAATCGCGGAATCAAACGACCCAGCAGTCGAGTCAGTAATCGCATCAGTGTGATCAGAAACATTGAGCCAGGTACTGGGAGGTGAACTCGCAGGTCTTTGAATGGGGCAGCGGCTAGCTTGAATCAAGATTCCAAAGGTTTGAATGTCAGCCAACTTTAGTTTATATCAAGAACCTTTGCCAATCAATCGATCCGATGATGTCGAGGCACCGACGGTAGTCAATTGTCAAGCGATCAAAAAAGACGTGGGAGCAACACGAGGGCGCATTCCGACGTCGTCGGCAGCTCAGAGATCATTCGACCGCTGTATCACCAGCGGGTGATACGTAACTTGAGTAGACAGACGATACGTGGTTGATATTATTCCATGACGGATATAGGTCGCACAATAAGTGATATATCGAGCACGTGCATCCAGAAGATGTCTCTTCTTTTGCATCTTCCAGGAAATATTTCCCAAAGGGCTGGATGCTAATATCCGTCTAAGTCGGGATCGTTATCATGCACTTCCCAAGAGGTGGGACGTACTTCACCGTGAGGCTCAGAATCACACCTACCTGTTCCAGGTCCGTTGTGCGTCATCGACTCGGACATGACAGTGTATAAAGAACATCTAGCCAAGCAAGTCATAAGCACTAATCAAAACCGGGCACCTAGTGCCTAGCAACCGAACCCATTAATAATGGAGTGCCGTAGGACTTGGTGTGCACTTACCTGAGGCTGGTTTCCGGCGTCGGCCCCCTGATTGGCGGGCTTCCTTCCTCAGGTATTTGCAGCACTTTATCCTTATTTCAGTAACCGGCGCTACCACAGGATGGTGAAGGTTGGGCCCGGAACGCTTTCATTAGCACTCAGCTAAGACATTTTTCTCTCGATCAGCGCGTCGTGCTAAAATCTTGCCACTGGGCCAGCTCTCAAGCTTTTGTTTCAAAACCAACTGAACGCGGTTGGCTTATGTGGGAATCCCCCACTGCAAAATCGATCGGTCCTCAACCGTGGACAGGTGTGATTGTTAAGCGCTTGCTTGAAAGACAACGTGCTAATGGGGCTGATTGATTTTATCATCAATACCCAACATACTACAAAATGCAGTTGTTTGTGGGTTGCTATAGGTAGGCGCTACGATATTGTCAACCACCAAGCTGTCTTCATACTTGGTATCTCTACTTACGCTGTTGAGACTTCGCGTTTCCTTCGCTCCCAGGTCCTGGCGCAGTTGGAACGAAAGCTTGACATTTGCCAATGGCAAGATCTGTTGTGGCCTTGCGGACAAGATTCTCTTCAACCCATTCCAGTTCGGCGGAAACACGTATCCGGGCGATAGGTTCATCCGGATAAGCCGCTTGCTGGTGGGTCGTAGAAAAATATTGATGGAAAGCTCGCGTAATAGCCAGCCACTCTGGGTCAAAAGTCAGGAGTGGTGTAGTCTGCCCTTCAAGTACACCCGCGGGCCGCGGGACCGCAACCTCGATGATCTTCGTTAACGTATTGATGACTGCACGCCAGATGATCGCGAAAAGTAAAAAGTACCTCCAGAAAGTCTCTGCGCGGCAGGCACTTGTCCAAGGCTATGAATCTCGTTTCGGAAGGTATGTCAGATGTTGGCGCGTTCTTCGTTACCTCTTCCCCATCTGGCGCCAACTCATCTACCTCCGGATCTTCATCGGATATGACGATCTCATCAGGATTTGTCACGATCGCTGGCGGACCATTCGCGGCTACGCCATGGTCGCCACCCCCATGTTTCACAACTGCCTCGAAACGAACATGTAAATGAGCAGAGAACCACCAATGGGGACGAAGGGTTTGCAGTAACCCCATAAGAGGAGGTGACCCTAGGTTCCCTGAATTTATGTCCTGCCTAAAGAAGGGTTTTCTGCGCAGTAACCCTTGAGTATCTCCATACTGTTCAACGGATTGCGGCCAGTCATGCGAAAGGAATATGTCTGGTTTGGAGAGCTTTTGTGAAGCATTTCAGTAGGGGTTGAGGTGAAAAGGAATGTATTCACAAGAGACAAGCGACGGATATTGTATTCCCTCACATGATATATGCTGCGCATCGAACTATGATCATACGGCAGGCGTTCATGATGGCCTATACAAAATGAGTATTAGTGCGCATCAATGAAAATAATGGAGTTTATGAACCTCGATGGAAGTCGTGATTCTTGAATATACCTGAAGCGCCGGCAATCCGGACCCCATTCACTTGCACGCAACCTGCATGACCAAGGAAGTATATGTTAGGCGCCAGCCAACCGCCATGATACCTATCAACATCGTGACTCTAATTCCCACCCTCATTCAAGTTACTTACAGTTCCCAGAAATAATTGGATGCCTCGTGGTTGCCACCGATTACGATCGTGAGCACTGGTGCGACCTTCTCGCCAGTATAGTATCTGGGAGTGTCGAGGCGTCACCGTCACGGCTCGCAGAGCCAGGAAAGAAATCATACTTGTAGAAATCACCAAGCTGCCGATATTTTGGGGGCACAGCCATGCATTGCAGATCACGATGGTTTCGAACGGCCTGGAAGTCACCACAAATAAGCAGCAGTTCGACCTGGTAATTATTCCTGTCTTCGAGTGACTTGATCTGCGCGTAGATGGCGTCGAGTGAACCATGACAACAACCTTCTATGGCGATCTGTAAATTTCATCTTCAGTAGCAGCGTACAGAAATAACTTTGTTCTGAACCTGCATTCGAACTGACGGGGTTGCCACTGGCAGGTGATCAGACCGGCCTGCTCTGATGGACCGAATTACATGAGGGAGTTATGTAAGGACCTCCCACAGCTTTGGCAGCTCCGGTACACGGCTTTCACTGGTACGTCCGAAATACTACAGGATTTGCCTCATCATTACCGTTTAGAACGAGAAGTCCCGGTCAATGCTCTTGCCTGAGCCGACCACTTAGTACTATTTAAACTCTGTCCGAGCCTAAGTATGCATTTCACCCGCAGTTGCCGCCATGCCTGTCGCCACTCAGGCTCGGGCACCCGCCGCTTTACCTGCCAGGCTCATTCCCGTTACTTCATTTAATATCTCACGCCATGATAATCTAGGCTGGTGGGTATATATGCTCAGGCTCGTGCGAGCCGGCAGGTGCTGATGTCTGTGTCAGCGCCGTCCTCGGTCCTTGGCCAATAGACCGAGGGGTAGATTTGTCCAGCCATGCTCAACGTAGCTCGCCAGCCCGAATTCCATCTGACGTCGCGATAAGCACGTCTTTGGCCTCAAATTGGAAGCGCTTCATGCACCCGGAAGGAAGGCCTTACTTTGTGTCGACCGGCAAATTCGATTTTGTGGTTGTCACCGAGTGCGACATCGAAGACGTACAGGTTGAAAGACAAGTCCAAGACTGCGTGAAGGGAGTAAACAAGGCACTGCAATTCTGTAACCTCGAGGCACCATCCCGATGCGAGTTATTTTTGGAATTGGGGATGGATGGTGCATCCTGCAAGTATTACTTTGTTGACCACACTACCAAAAGATTGTTTTGGCTCGAGGATCTATCAACCGAATCGCTTGGTATTCCCGTGACAGTATCGCTCGCGCATCTTGGTGCGTTTTATTCGTAAATGCGTACAGGGAGGCTCATAATCCCATAGGATTAGTACTTGAACGACATTATTGGGTGCACGTCGATTACTTCCCTATGCATCACGACGCCAACCAACACACGTTTTCCCAACTGGTGGAAGAGCTTCGCATCATAATCTCTCACGGGCAAGCGGGCAAGTCACGCAGTGGCTGTACAGTCCCATTTATTGCCTAAGCCTTGAATGATATGTAGATCGCTTGACATCGAGGTTGTCCACTTTTCCGTATAAGGCAGACACATGCAGACAATTATTGAAGCTACTGTCGAGGAAAGGTGCATTGGTTCTATGTCGTTCGCAGCGTTGAGCAGGCTGATATGCTCTAGGACGTGTGGACGGATGTACCCTCAGTCAGGCTGGTAAGGGCCAGCCCTCATTATATTATTGTCCTGATCTTGTCGTATTAGCATCCCTCGCGAGTGCTATACGTATGTCTGTGACCTAAGCTGAGACCTGTGGCACTGAAATTTCGTTTCCAGTGAGCCACCGCTTTATCACGCTCTATGGGTGGCGACGCGCTCAATCAGATATACTGCGGGAAGTATATCCTATTGAACATAAATGGTTGTTGACCATGGCGAGTCTGCTGATGTGGGGCATTCCCAAATATTACCTCACCCGCTTGGAAAGCTTGTTCATGAGCAGGCCAATATACGTGGACCAGTGGACACACTTCATCTCTACCAGCCTCGTTGAATGGCAACAAAGTTTATTATGGGTACGGTATTGCAATGAGCCTGAGATGGTAAAATTTGACATCTAGATCCAGGGTCTTTGGGCATCCATGTAAGCTCGATGGCATTTAGGATGAAATACAAGTCCTCATCACGAGGCGTTACAGGGCCAGCATTATTTCTGCAAGTATGTATGGTGCTACGACGACAACATCGCTGTCTGTGGTTTTCTGCGTAGCCAGCGTCGTGTCCGCAGTTTACCTCCGTCGCAAGCACCTGCCATTAGTGGGATCGAGTGCCGCTATCGGCGTTTGTCCCTTGAAGTTACATATGGCCATTCCCCGCGTTGACTGCTTTTCAGGACCGCTTCCTTCTTTCCATCCGATCGAGCACTTTGGGATTTCTTCCCTTATCGATCTTATTCAGCCTACCCAAGACATGTTGCCTCTGGGGACTTGGTCTCGTCGTAGTCCAATCGGAGTGCATCCTGAAGTTCGTCACGGGGGAGCTCGCCGCGCTCATTGCTGCGTTCGCGCTGGTAGGGATGGTGATGCTTGCGCTCTGGGTGGCCCACTGTCAACCAGCCCAGATGATTGCGGCCTTGTTCAGTAGGGCACTTGAATTGCTCCATCCGCCAGCTGCGGATATCATGGAGCCGAGCCATTGGTCTAGAGACGTGTAGTTTACTTGTCGCAATCATCTCACTTTGTATGCGCCGTAAGTCGGAGTGACGGTCTACGTCTGAGCTGGGAGGCGCGGCAGCTCTTTGCGCCCGCATGTGCCCGTCTGCGTCCCGCCGCACCCTGGCGGCCAGCTTCCCGCCCCGCCTTCGCCTGGCCCAGGTTGATTCTCACTCGCTGCGAGGCGTGTTTTCCCGCCCGCCCTCCGAGTCGCCCACGCCCGGAGCTGCCAAGTGCCGCGCGCTTGGGCCTGCCACTGGTGCCATCTCTTCCCCCGCAGTCGACCCGTGTATTGTAGATAGCTTATCAATACACACTGCACGATGAGGGTGAGACTGCGTATTGAATTTATACACTCGCCTTCCGGGCCCGCGCGCTCTCCCGGAGTGTCAGTTCGCTACTTTTCATGACGACCATCACACCACTTCCGGTCTATCCCTTTGTTCAAGCACGAAAAGGCTTTTCACCCTCGCAACTAGCGCGGTTCCACCTCAATCTCTCATGCGCGATCGAACAAGTCCTTGCGCTACCACCAGCAAAACGGGATTCGCCCTCGACCCACACGTTCATCTCTACCTACGCCAGCGACGCTGCTCAACAGACGCTCGAAGCGCTTATCTGGGAGGAGACCAATCCCGCAAAGCAGCCTCATGACCACCGTCTGCGCCAACGCGTTCTCCTTCTTGCGGAAAAGGTCGCATCCACTGTGCCGGGGCTCGAGTTCAAGACCCTCCTCGATCTCTGCGTCTCATTTTCATCCAGCGTCACCCGCCTGAGATCGATTCTGTCTGCAACGACCCAGGCGACGGACTTGTCAGCCACGCTTGCATCCGATGTCGTCCCCGCGTTCACATCGTTGCTCTCCCCTTCTCGATGCTCTGGCCTGTACGGCCTCCGTAAAACAGCGCGGTGTATGCTGAGTCTCCTCCGACCCAGTCCACCGGCTCTTGTGCGTCCCTTTGCATACAGCAGGGCATTCGTCGTCGCGCTCGCACGCGCGTACGACGACGGCCTCACCACCATCTCCCGCTCCTATGGCGGCTTTCGCACGGTGGGCACCACTCACCACTCACTCGACCACTGGGAGAAAATATGGCTCGAGACCAAGGTGGATATGGTCGACATCTTTCATATCATCACGACAACAATGATTCGGGATATGTCGACCGCCTCGGGGCCGGCGCTCGCGGTGGAGGCGGATCGGAGCTTCGGCATCGTGTTTGAGCTGTCGGACCTCGCGCCGGCACCCGACTCTTCAGTGGGGGGATCTGCCGACGCCGTTCCGTTCTTGAATCGTTCGCTCGTCGCAGACTATCAGTACGCTTATGATCTGAGCAACATGTTGTCTTCTGCGCTGCGCCATGCACCACGCGATGACGCGCGGATGGAGCTCCTGGACTCGACGTTGCGGTCACTGGATGCAAAGCCATCAACTGGGGCCAAAGACCCCGGCGCGCTCAAGTTTATCCTTCATTCGTCCGGGACAGCAACGACCATCGCACAGCCCGCATCGAGTCACAGGGCGAAGGCAAAGGCGACGGCTCCTGAATCCATCTCCAGCCCACCCCACGACGCTGATCTCGACTTGCAAGTGACGCAAGTGTTGGATGTATTTCCTGATCACTCGCCCGAGTACATCCGCAAGCTCCTCGCACATCCTTCTTTCCCGTTCCGGGGCAGCGCCGAAAGGTTGATTGACGCGCTTTTGGAAGGAACAGCTCCCGAAGAGGATACGCTAGGAGATGGTGACATGGAGCAAGCCCACTTCGCGACCGTCGTACCTACAAGCGACGCTCCAATAGAGAGGAGGAATGTGTTCGACGGTGAGGTCATGGATCTCAGTTGTGTGCACATTGGAAAAAAAGCGTATGTATTCTGACCGCGATCATGATGGAACGCTGATCTCTCGACCTCAGACAAAACGAGGGATCACTGACGGGTGACAAGGCAGAAACCGCACGAATGAAAGAGATGATCCTTCGGCTAGCCGAGGCAATATCTGATGACTCTGATGAAGACAGAGGAAAGCCCAGAGCACTTGATGTCATCGACCTCGACGATGATGTCGATGAAGTTCGCCCCGGGACAGTCAAAGTTTTGGGTGGTGGAGACGAGAGTGGCGATGATGAAGTCGACCCAATAAAACCAGAGACGATATTAGAGCTGGCTTATATCCGAGACCCCAAGTTGTTCGAGCGAGATGCTCCAACACGAAGGAGCGAGTCACGTGCTGATCTGAAGCAACAAACAGGTAGTATTCATGTTGTCAAGTTCGCACTGAATGGAGCTAACCTAGTTGTTTACCAGGCTGGACAGACGAACAAATCGAGGGCTGGAGAATCATGCTGGAGAGAAACGTAAGCGACTCCTTATCGATACAATAATTATTGTTCACATGAATGCTACTACCGCAGCCCAAAAAAGAACGCATACTGCAAAAACACGAGTTTTCTGGTAATAAAGTGGTAGATTTATCGGTTGCTCAGGGCATCGTGGGACAAGCTAGTCATGGTCAACGGGGCGAAGGAAGTGGTAGAGGCAGGGTTCGGGGTCGGGGTCGTGGAAGGGGCCGAGGCGTTAGTGGAGGGGATGCCGGGACTGCAAAAGAGGATACTGCACGAGAGCGAGCATTGAAGGAGATGCATAAATCTAGCAACCGGAAAAGGGGCCACGACAAGAAGATGGCAAAGGCGGGCCCTGGCCCGTCTGCCTAAGTCGAACGGGACTGTTATTGTGATTGATGGAAATACAGAATGGTGGTAGCATACAACGCAAGAATGAATGCAGTATGATCAGGCGGGGAATATTTTCTTCAGTTTTGGATGGAAGGTCAGCTCGACGACGTCATTGACCAGCTTCATGTCTGCCACTGGTCAGAAATACGACAGGAGTGGTGGTGAGATAACTTACCAACACCCTTGTCCGAGTCCAAGCTGAGAACAAGCCAACATTTAATGCTAGATTCAGTTTGTGCATGCCCGATAATCTCGAAGAACGTCCCCTCCAGTGTTTTATCCTGTGCGGTTGTCGTGAGCCGAACGTCTCGCTGTCAGGCACAGATCTAACGCACGTCCTGAAAGATTATCTCGACCTGCCCTCCATCAGACGCTTCGACGATGGCTTTCCCAGCCTCTTTCTGCTGTAGCCGTCGCAGTCAAAGGAGGCTCGAGCTCGGCAGACGAACAACGACTTACACGGAGGAACTTGCAGGGCAACCGCACTGGACGCCCAACAAAATTTGGGAGACGGGCCGCATTGACTCTGGGGGATATAGTGTCGTCGCCCATGCTGGAGTGGTGGTCGAGTGTAAGGCTAACGCGTCGCGCTTCTCGACGCGTCGGACTCTTCAGGCTACCCCTTGTTTACTTTCTATTTGGTCAAGTCCACCTTACTCAGACTCGTTCAAGATAAAGTCGGGATGACATCCAGTTCTCGATTTGCATCCCGCCCACTTTCGATGTCCACTTAGCGCCTATCCAACATGCTGTTGACGGCATGGTGTCCCGCACGAGCTGTTCACGGGAGTAGATACGGATACGGTCACTACAAGGTCTGGTACATGGTGGTCATCTTTGCTCTGCTTTCGAGGTCACGCAGGCATTTATAGTACTTTGAGGCGTGTCGAGACCCCCCCTGTTCCTGTGGTCAAAAAGCGGCTCTTTTCACCGAGCAATTGGTGTCACCAAAAGGCAATCCGTTTCGTAGAACTCAATACTTGACTGAAAAATCCTTGTGGTCAATCTCGTGGATGCGGTTTTTGTGAACTCTCCTGATAATGGGACGGGGCGTTCTCAAACATTGCATTCGACCAGCATCCCACAGCAATCAAACGATTCTCCAACCACTCGTGGTCTTGGCCACCAATTTCTAGCGCGCAAGGAATACCATCAGACCATCAAAGTGTTCGACACCGATGGTATTTATAGTGGAGGCGCATGCATAATGAAACAGTGAGGTATCGGTAAGATCGGTTTCTATGTCATCCATTCCTTCTGGCATATGCATCCCCCTAGTCTTATAGTTTACGCCCTCATCGAATTGTTGCGCAGAGAACAGCCCGTTCATACTTTCCTGGATCTGTGACATTGCTTCGGCTATCAGTTGCAATCCGCCTGTACTCCTTCCCGTCCGTCTGTCCACGCCAGCATGAACAATAGTACAAATCTTGCCAAAGTGTTTAGTGAAAGTTATGTATTGTGTTCAGGGGATGAATCCACGGGCTTGAACCCTGCCTATGATCAAAAACCCTTGAGATCATACAAAAGCATCTGGGTGCCCGCCGACTTGAATCTGGACGCAGGATCCCGACCGTCGCGCTGCGTACGACACCTGACGTTCGGGCCGCTAAAACAACTTCTCCCGAAGTCGACCAACCATGGTCATACATAACAGACATCTCGTCAAGCAAAGAGATTGCCGTTCTTTCGTGCGTAGAATTCCAATACATTTAGCGCCATGTCTGACATAACAGTAACACGCCTTCGCGATTTAATGGCGACCTCAATGCCCTTGCGTCGAAGTGCCACTAGCACTTGTGTTGGCGATACTTGACCCATCGCCGAGTACTGACTAGGAGTCACCCCAGGCATCAGTGAGTGGAACAGCCGTCAGATTAACGGCGGGCGGCTCACATGGGTGAGGACACAGCCCTTCGCCATTTGTGACAAGATGCTTGGTACGGCAGCCACCTATTTATTGCGGTCTCGTGATGAGTGCCACATGTAACACAGAACTCTGGGGCCAAACCGGAAATTGATGAAGTTTAATCGGAAAGTTCCGGACTTGAAAAAGACTCTTGTCCTAGGACATGAGGCACAGGGAAAATTAAGACTAAGTGGGCTGTACTGTGATTCATTTAAGCATTTATATAAACTAAGGGCTTGTCCAGGCGTCCTTCAGGGTTGAACGTTGAGCCTCCACTCAATCTCCTGTAGCATGGGCAAGTTTTACGACGAGATCCCCGAGTCGCATCTTGAATGGATCAAGAAACAACATATATTCTGGGTGGCCACCGCCCCGCTCAGCTTGCAAGGTCATGTTAACGTTTCCCCCAAGGGGATAGCCAATTGCTTCCACATCCTTCACTCGAAACAAGTTTGGTACGAGGACCTTACTGGAAGCGGTACTGTCTCTACTTAAGTTCAGTCGTCACTGGCCCTCTGAATTCCTTCTACGACTCAGGAATAGAGACAATTTCACACCTTCGGGAGAATGGTCGAATAACGGTTATGTTCTGTGCTTTCAATGGCCCCCCTAGGATCATGAGACTCTTCGGCGTCGGTATGTACATACCTTTCCCCTTCTTTTTTGTCTGTATTCAGGAAGCCTATTGGTATGCAGGTAGTGTTCACGAGTACGGCTCCCCCGAATACAACAGACTCATCCCTGCACTATCACGCAAGCCAGGATCCCGATCTGCCATTGTCATCGATATCTACCAAGTTGGTACTGTGCGTAGCTCCGTCCTTCATATCATCAGGAATTTATCTCTCCTGACACCTGGTCCCGATGTTAGTCTTGTGGGTATGGAGTCCCGCTGTACGACTTTGTCATGCATCGAACACAGCACTTGCGTATGGGCGACAAGCTCGAGGACGTGGATAGGGCATTAGTTGCCTCTCATAGTCAAGAGAATAACACCCCCTGCGGGACGACAGCTAAAACTAGCGACCAAAAGGCACAGCCCCAGCTCTCTATCCGCACGTACTGGCTCCTGGAGAACATGAAGTCTCTAGATGGACTTCCCGGCTTGCTGACAGCCCCAGAAGCTATTCTCCACCTGGCGCCGCAGAAAAACTTTGATAAGAATTGCGCCCGGCCAATGATGCACCACAGCAAGGAAGCGGTCAACACAGCCTCCCGTGGAGACCACCATTGGTTCGCATTGGGCTTGGTGATAGGAGGCGCTACTGTGTTTGTGGTCACGCAGCTTGTGAAGAGTTTGAAGTGGTAACAAGGGATTCTCCATAGTTTTTATTAATCCACCTCCGTGTGCGCGATATAGAGGGTCGTCCGTGCGCGATATCATGATACACAACAGTTCGCACATGCACGTTTTTAAGGGTCCCGTGCCACAGCGCACTAAGGCTCAGTAATACGTGCGGGCCGCCCACACTGACCAGGAACGGACCCAATCCATTGATTTTACGGTTGAGCTCAAGTCCAACAGAGCAAAGCTCAAGTAAAACAAGGAAAGGGCTTAAATGCTTTTGTCCAGTGCCGGCCCTCAAACCCCCAGACTACGTTCGATCAACTCAAATATGACTGCCGCTAGTACCATTGCCACTGTACCTCTGACTCCGACAAGTCTCCTTGAAAGTCCGGAGTTCACCTGGCAAAGACTGTGTGTGCACATGCCTTGCAGCCAGTACGTATCTCCTCGGTCTCACTGGCCTCGTACTTCTTTGCGTAGCGCCCCATGCTAGCAGGAGCTACTGTAAGTTTTCTCGCAGCATGTGCTGTCTGCCGGCACCGACTCGTAACAGGCTGAGCGACGTGATAGTGATTCATTCCTGTGCCTGAACTTTCGGCCCTCAGGTCTCCGAACCTGTGGCGTACAGTAGTTCCATGTCGGATACACGGTGGTCTCAAACCGGCCCTAGCATGCAGAACAAGTCACAATGTGGAGAACATGAGGCATTGTTTGTATTATGGGCCCTTCTTATCGCCGCTAGGCCCCAGAAGTGCCACGCACTGGCAGCACACGATTTTTGGACACACGAGTTTCCTGTGAAGCCATCAAGGTCCCATCTGGAGGGGGAGGGTCGCTCAAATCCCAGAGTGATGGAGAGTCCTATCATCTCTATTCTTGTTCGCGAGTCTCGACTTTACTACTATGCGTAGTTAAACTCGTTGCCACCGATAGGTCCCGGCGACAATGTTGGATCTTGCACTTGCTGCTGCGCCTTTCGACCACGCGAATGCGGACGTCATTTTACGATCGTCTGATGACATCGACTTCCGTGTTTTCAAGCTTTTCCTCTCCCTCCCGTCCCCGTTTTTTGAAACCCTCTCCGCGAGCCCTCAGCCTACCGACGCAATCCAGGAGATCAAGGATGGCCTTGCCATTTTTCCCATAGTGGAAGACCCTCGATGCCCTCCTGTGGTTCTGCTATCGGACCGCCTTGACAGAAGAACCCAAGTTCGAGGTCCTTGCAGATACCTTGGATGTACTCGAGGCAGCGAGGAGGTACTCACTGGCCGCAATCGAGGAAAAGGTTTGGCAAATGATTGCAAATAGTAAGTCCTGAAGGACGAGCCGCTGTGGTGTTTTGCAATTGCACATCATGGACGGCTGCGGGAGGAGGCCTTGCTTGCTGCGAAATACACTTTAACGTAGCCGCTAATCCCAGCGTGGTTCCTAGATATTGCCATGATCACCGCAGTGGATCTGCTTGCGCTACTCACCTACTACGAGCGATGTGGAGATGCTGTGTACGCTCTGCAACGATTCTTCGTGGATCACGTCTCATTGTCAGACCCAGCAAGCTTGCGCGTGGTTATTTGGCAAATACTGTGCCGACAACCATGATGTTAATCAGCCCGCTCCAGGCCCCACTAAGGTGAAATTTTTCTAAAAAAAAGTCAAAGATGACAACGAGTAGTTGTGTGGACTGTGGATGTCCAAGAACGACCACGTCATACATGCTTTTCGATATATAAGTACTTCAATGGTGGGTTGATTTTTTGGAGCAGGGGTTCGCCGCACTACGGGACAAGCAACCGTGCATGCCATCATACAAAGCGCAGCTCAGTCAGTCAGGGGGCGGGGTTATGTTCCCCGAGGATAGCTCAGGGTATGCAGGGTTTTTCGGACTTGCTAATGAGAAAAGTGGATGAAACAGTTGCTCAGGTGAGCTTCACTTTATTGGATATTCGAACGCTCTGACACGTTTCTTCGATAGTTCGAGCTTCCGCTGAGTTTTTAATGATTTGCCGTCCAAGGGACGTTATCAGTAGTGACATGAGGCGTCGAGTGCAAATGCAACGTTGTAACAAGAAGTCTGTATTGGCCGAATAAATGCGTTATCTACTGCAAGCTTGGATCTCGTCTCGCTCCATACTAACGGGCCAGAACAGATGAGACAGACGGGTTCAAGCGCAAAGCGACCTTGTCCAGGCATGGCTCGCGTATATGAGTGAATCTAATTCTATGACCTCTAGGTATGTATATCACTATGAGTTTCAAGAAGTTTGTTGAAACGCGGATTCGTAGTCTGACTCCTGGTCCGCCGTTTATGCAGAAACGTTAGTGTTATTGCCGCACTGTACACGAAGTTAGCAGTCAACCATGGAATTTGGATCACGCGACGGTTTAATACTAGACTCGGAAACTCACGCAGGTTACCACTGTCTCTGTGCCACAAAAGTACGTATCGTTTGGCACCTGGCACGGATATCTGATAAAGGCCAAGACAAGGTTAGTGTTTGCAAGTCGGACGGCCGATACTCCGGCAAAGCAAGCATACGAACGTGGTGCCCCATGGACTAATGCTGATGGGTGGAGTGGGTTCCGTGCTTGACTGCACCCAGGCAGGCCCGGCACATGATGTGGTTCGGATGTATTCTATGTAGGACGAAGATTTGGGGTTAGCCAGGTCAGTACCCAAACTAAAGAAAAGGCCTGCGCAGACGGTTGTATATAGACGTGGGTGCGCTAATTAGCTCTTGAATAGTAACGCCCCAATGAAAACCGGGACAAATGACGGACGATGACTGGGACGGGATAATGGCCTGGGGGGCAGCGAGAACCACGTATGTGGTCCGTGTGAGGAGCAAGATGAATGAGACAGAAGCGAAAGGAAACATCGTCGAGTGATGCTAGGCTACCAGTGGATGGACAGGCTGAGGAATGTGCAGCGTTGAGGACAATATATCATACTTTATACCATATTTCTTTTCACTCCGACTCGGCGATACCTTCATGACATTCGGGGAAATCACACCGTGTCGACAATATAAGTGATGTACGACGTGTGATAACTGAAGGCTTAAGTAAATGATCGAGCTGAAAGGAAGGGAAAGGAGGAGGAATTTGAACACCACACCGGGTAGTGTACATACGTAGCTTCCAGGTAACCTTTATCGACTGAACCGAGACAGCATCAACATGTCTTGTGGAAGAGAAGCATTGGGACCACGACCACTTCCAGTCTTTGGAATTCCAAATTGGCGCCGCGGATAACGGCTCGACACCATGTCGAGTGGAGCAGGAGCGATATGATGCGCATTAGCCCCTCGAGCGAAGATTTTCGGCCCACTCGGATAATGAATATGGAATTACACATGATAGACCTTCGACCTCCATCCTAATCGTCCGTTAATATCAGAGCACGGCTGAGGTACTGTGACTCTTTCAAGAACACGACCCGTATCTACTCCTCAAGGAAGAAGTAATTACCCGAGGCTAGAAATTCAATGCTTAGATTATAACACAGGACGACGAGGAAAACGTACTCTTTTGTTCACGATCCTTAATGCTGTTCAACTTGTTGACACGGGGTCTGAAATTGGTAGGATCGCGCCGGAATGTAATCTCCAGTGAGGCCAAGAAGCGGTTCATGCCCGAAAGAAGGGATTGCGGCCTGTGCGTCACATGAGACCCAACAGTTATCTTTATTGAATTGAGTACCTACGGTGTTGCGGTCGCCGCGATAGCCGGCTGGCCCTCAAAGACGATTACACGATCTGCGAGATAAGTTGCCATGATGAAGTCATGTTCGATAATGAATGCGGTCTTCTTCGCATGA
>JBBPKG010000093.1:7708-22243 GCA_038089115.1 Fistulinella cinereoalba | reverse complement strand
ACGGAGATGGGTTTTGTATGGCTGCTCACCTCGGGTGCATTATACATAGCGGGAGCATTGATTTAGTGCGTTATCCTCGTTCGCCGTGAATGGTGTGCCTGACGTTTCTGATTTCATTCCCGCTCAGTGCCAACCGCATTCCCGAACGAATTGCACCCGGACGATTTGATTATCTGCTTGCTTCGCACCAGATTTTCCACTTCTGCGTAGTCGCTGCCGCGCTGACGCACTGGGTCTGTGTGCTGACGGCGCTCGATCACCGGCACAGTGAGATGGGTGGTGCATGCTCTGCGTGACAATTCACCGTGTTTCGCACGCCCCGGGAGCACAGCACACATTATACTGAGGGAGTGGAACACGTTCCCCCCAGCGTCAACAGAGTCATACCAGTGGATAATCATTATAAATTCGGCTGTGGAGTCCCCGGGCTTACTCGGGACCGCTGCGATCCCAATCTGCGTCTCTGTGTACCTGCTTCGGGCCGTTTTTTGGCCCCAATGAGACAAGACGTGCGCGGGCTTAGTACTGGATCGATCGGCTTCCGACGGGAAGTACGATGACGAATGAATGTAGTCCTGGGCGCAATGTCACCGCCGCACGAATACCTCGAGGCAAAAAGCTTCGCCCTTAGGTACTTTTGGCGACTGCGCGTCAGGGTTGTCACGGTATTCCTGTCAAAGCCTGGCACTGGGTCTTCCGCTCAGCTTCCACAGGACGGGAAGGACAGGATCGCACTCCCTCCGATGGCTGCATTGTCCGATGCCAGCGTGCTGCAGGCCGGCCGCCTCTTGCACGCGAGTTTCATCTCTCTAACCAGGATCACGGCACCGAGGTGATTGATCGTCAACGATCTTGACTTGATTTGGATCCTACCCAGCCCGTCACAAGCGGTAGGCACTTGTTAGGTTATGAAGCATGCTGCTCAGTGTCATTCACAGGGCCCAACGTGCACTGGACTGAAACTAGTTAAAAGCCCTGGCATAATCGTCTTCTGGTCCTCGTCCTCTCCCCTTATTAAAAAGACACCCCCCCTCCCCACGTCATGTATACCGTCGGGCTGCAGTCCGCCGCCGACGCCTTTCTCATGTCGAGCTTCAAGGTCCAAGTGGTCCTAGCTCTCCTCATTCTTTTCGCCCTCCTCGTCTTCGGCCACGGCTCCTCCAAGGAAGATATTTCCGCCCAAACCCCTGTCTACCTGCCCGGTTCCCATCTGCTCGCCATCGCACCCTTCTTCCGACGACGCTTCGACTTCCTCAACGACGGTTTCCGCAAAACGGGGGAGAAGCTGTTCCAGTTCAACATGCTGCAGGTTCGTGCGCCGCCGGCTCTCGGACTCGGGTGGGTGCTCACGTCATCCCTAGGAGACCGTCATCGTCGTGTCCGGAGAGTCGGCGCGGAAGGCGTTCTTCGCCAATCGAGCGTTTGACTTGACCGAGGGGTTCAAGGTGCTGTCGGGTGCGGTAAGTGGTATTCTCGCGGGCGCGCGCGCGGGCTCATGTGCCACCGGCCAGATTCCAATGGTCAAGGGTGTCACGTCCGATCTGCAAACCCGCCGGATAGCGCTTATCCACAAGCGGCTCGCCTCCATGCAGCGGAACGACCACCTAAGACAACGTAAGCCGCGGAGCCGTGAGTCGCGGTATGTCACTCATCATTCTTATTCAGTCATCACCCCCATTTTGGACGACTGTCAACAAGTGATGGATACCTGGGGGCCGAACGGGAGGTTTGATCCCTTTGAAAAACTATATGAAGTGCGTCCCTGCATGGAAACGTTGTGTGGCGTTTCTGACCACCGGTTGGCAGCTTGTTTTCCAAACGACGGTACGCAGCATTACGAGTCAGGAGATCGCGGACGACCCTGCACTGGTTGCACGGCTGAAGAACTTGTATGACATATTGGACAGCGGGACGACGCCGACGACGGTGCTGCTACCCTGGCTTCCGGCCCCGAGCATGGTGCGGAAGCTATTGGCGACCAAGGAAGTGTACGACATTGTTTCACGAGCCATCGACATCCGGATGAAGAGTGGCAAGGCTCAAAACGATACGCTGCAGATGCTCATTGACGCCGAGGACGAGCGTCTAGTGATCGTCGGGGTGAGTTTTTCCTTTTGCAATGACAGCACTGGAGCATCAGACTGAGGTGTGACAGTTCATCATGGGCTTGCTGGTGGCGGGTGCACGGGCGACTGGGACGACGGCGTCGTGGCTAATCACGTTTTTGGGCAACAATGCGGAGTGGAAGGAGAAGGCGACACGGGAGATCGAAGGGCTGGTGTCGACGTACCGGACGGAGGTCGCGCCTGGTGCTGCGCTCTCGTCAGAGCTGGCGTGCATTCCGTTGGAAGCCTGGGAAACGGAGACACCTGTTCTCGACGCACTCATCCACGAGACGCTTCGACTTGCGCAGCCACACACTGCCATGCGTCGCAACCTCGGACCAGACACCATCATCGATTCCAAGACTATCCCTTCAGGGGCCTATGTGGTATATCCATTCTCGGACGTGCATCTGAACCCGGAACTTTACCCCGATCCGTGGAAATTCGACCCGAGCCGCATGGAGGCAAAGACGCCGTTCGGCTACGTTGGATGGGGAGGTGGTGAGTGTTGCATCATTACGTGCCTGGGCGGTGACGCTGAGTGCGTGTTGGACAGGGAAAACGATTTGCCTGGGCCAACGGCTGGCTCGGATGGAGCTCAAGCTGGTCACGTCGATGATGCTCCTGCGGTTTCGGTACTCGATTGTGGATGGGAGGGGCGCACAACCGGCGCTGCTGCCAAGACCGAACTGGAACGATATACTGCTGTGCCGACCGGACAAGGACGTGTGCTACCTTGCTTACGATAAAGCATCATAGGTCAAGCTGGATATCGACCTGGACTGTCGGACTGGACTGTGGTGTTAGACTTACGTCCTTGCGCACACGCTCGCTTGCCAAGTTTATATTTTATATTTAACGACCTTTTTTTTTATATACAGTATTCCGAAATAACTCGGGACTGCGTACACGATACCTCATGATCATCATCACCATACCTGTTATTCTAGTCACCGCATACCCAAAGTGCACGCACTGTTGATTATTTTGGATAGAGTAACGTAGTAACTAATGCCTCGACGGCACGATAGAGGATGAATCTGGATTCGATGAGTGCTAGCGCATTGGAAGCGAGAGAGGACGGACCAGGGGAAGAAGCGGGTCTTTTTTGCGGGGGCGGGGGCCCCTGCGAGGATCTGGGCGGCGGTGGCCTTTTCCTCGCGCCTTCTGTCGGCGATCCAAGCGTGTCTGGCCTGTCTTTCGCGCTGTGCGAGCTGTGCGCGCTTTTCCCTCGATGGCTCCCACTTGCTGCGTAATATGCGGCGGACGGCCTCGGGGCTGATCTTGAACCTGTCCGCGAGGACGGCGCATGAAAAGGTGGCGCTGTCGAGGGCGTGGAGGGAGCGCAGGCCGAGCATGGCGTCGCGGGAGAGCTTGCGGGCGGGGTTCCAGCCTGCGGGGAAGGCGGCTCTGAGGGTGTCGCGGTGGCGGCGCCAGTGGTGCGGGGTGGGCGCGGGCGGGGTGTGCTGGAGGACGCGGGGAGGGTCGTGCTCGTCGTGCTCGACGGCGAGCAGGGACGTCGGCGGGGCGTGGCCGGCGGTGTGCCAGTTTCTGGGCGACAGACGGCGGAGGAGGCGAGACATGGATCGGCAACACCCGATCCCCGCTCTCTCCCTCGATCATGGCGGACGTGTCTGACCCGCGCATCAGGCAAGGTCAGTCAGCTCCCCGCCGTCGTCCCCGTCGTCCTGCTCAGCCCGCCAGCCTACCTCGACGTCCGCGACGACAAGTCCCCCACCAGCTGGCTGCTCCTCGACTACGAGGTCCGTGCGTGCCCCCATGCCGTGCCCCGTCTCACCCTGCCCAGTCCGATCGCTCCGACAAGCTCGTGCTCACACAGACCGGCTCCGGCACGCTCGCTGAGCTCCGCGACGCCCTCGACGACGCCCGCGCCTCGTACGCCTACGCACGCGTCGCCTTCGCCAACGACAAGGAGTCCCAGCGCGAAAAGTTTGTCCTCGTCGTCTGGATCGGGCCCGCCTGCAAGGTGATGCGCAAAGCCAAGGTCCGCCGCCCCCTCCCCGGCCGTCACCCGCTCAGCTCCTTTCAGATCTCGGTCCACACCGCGCAAGTCAAGCAGGTGCTCCCCGTTTACTCAATCGAGGTCGCCGCCCGCGAGAGGGACGACCTCGAGAAGGATCCCATCATCGCCAGGCTCCGCAAGGTCAGTCGCGCGCTCCGGCTGCCCCGCAATTACGCTCACTTCCGCTAGGCTGGTGGCGCAAGCTATGATGGTGTATAACTTCTTCCCTTTATTGGTATACGTCCCACACAGTGCTGTACATTGAGTATCCACTCGCTGCATCATATATCAGTGGCGACGTCCCTCTCACCGCCACAACATAATCGTTCATGTGGATGGCTCCAAGTGGGTTCCCTCTCGCTGCGGCAGCCGCGCCAGGTTATCGATCCCCTCCTCCGTCAACCGCATGCCCATCCATCCCTCCATCCGCTTAGCCGACAATACGTTTTCATAAAACGCGATAGACGGCTCGTTCCACTGCCCCGTACCATCAGCGTGAATCCCCACTCAGGCACAAGTACCCACCGTGAGCACCGACCAATCCAGCCGCGCACACTTCTGTCCAAAGCCGTCGGCACACCCAGCGGAACATGCACGCAGCCTACCTTTGTCTGTGCCACCTTGCCTAGCTCGGCGAACAACGCCTTGCCAATGCCCATGTTCCGCGCGTACGGCTTCACAAACAGGTCCTCGAGCTGTATTCGCGCGTCAGACCGGACATGACCGCTGCGCACAGACGCACGTAGAGCCCCGGTCTCCCCGTCCAGGTGGAGAAATTGAAAAAGTAGAGGGCCACGCCTAGGGGTTCGCCGGGCTCCTCGGACGTGCCCTGGAACGCGACGAGGGCGTGTGCGTAGCCCTTGTCGAAGATGTTCTCTGTGAACTGCGCAGGGTGGCTAAGCTGCTGGGCGTGACGGGGACAGTCTCACCAGTGCTGGCGTCGCCTTGGCGGACGCGGGCTCTTTTTCGTACTCGGCCTGGGTGGGTTGTCACGGGCGCGCACGTCGGACGAGAAAGAGACGCACGAGACCGCGCACGAGGTCCAACAGCACGTCCTACGCTGCGTCAGCCATCGCCACCATCCACACGAGCCACGCACGACATCGGCGACGGTGGCCGGGCGGATGTGGAACCGGATCGTCATGGTCGTCGTCTGAGATTATCTTATCGTCCGATGGAGCTTGACGATGTGTATACACCTGTTTGGACTGTAAACCTTGTTTTGTCACTTTTCATCGTCGACGATACGCACGGCCATCTCTGATCATGGATCCCGTAAAAGTGGCCAAACTGCAGGCGCAGGCAGCGGCTAACCGGCTAGGTGAGCGATGTCGGCTCGCCCGTCAGCGCCCAGCGCTGACCCACTCTGCCCAGGTGGCAAGGGCACCATGCGCCGGAAGGTCGTCCGAAAAACGAAGCCCTCGGCAGCGCAAGACGACAAAAAGCTGCAGGCGGCGCTCAAGAAGCTCAACGTGCAGCCTATCACAGGCGTCGAGGAGGTCAACATGTTCAGGGAGGACGGGAACGTGCTCCATTTCACCGCCCCCAAAGGCACGTCCACGCTCGCGTTTCCTTTAGCTCGCGACGCGCGTCGTGTTGACCGGGTAACAGTGCATGCGGCCGTGTCCGCGAATACGTTTGCGATCTATGGGACGGGTCATGTCAAGGAGCTCACGGAGCTCGTGCCCGGCATTCTGAACCAGCTCGGGCCCGACTCGCTCGCATCGCTGCGCAAGCTCGCCGAGTCGTATCAGGCTATCCAGCAGGGTCAGCGGCCAGGAGGGGGCGCCGCTGCGGAGGAAGACGACGACGACGTGCCTGATCTCGTTGAGAACTTCGATGTGGAGGGTGAGCAGGCCGCTGCGGCGGACAAGGAGAAACTGGACGACGTCAACTGAGCACATGTCGGAGGCGTGGCGTCGCGGGCAAGGGTTTGCTGGGCGTTATCTATCGTGTTCCTGGCCGGGAGTTAGCCTCCCCCCTCCAAAGAAAAAAAAAACATGGGTGATGTCGCTTTTCTTTCACGCTTGCTTTCTCGTCTTGTTCACGGTGATTGTAACACACAAAAAGGTCTGGAACCTGTACTCGTACGCTCCTCATGCTGTCGTGCCCATTTCTCTACTCTTTTTCTTTTTTGCATTCTGACCATGGGATGCTATGACGCCCAACGTTGTGATGTATTAAACTCTGCACCTGCGCGAGTTGCATTTCATTTCTGGATCGACCCTGCGATATTCCCCTGGATCATTCGATACCCTGGTCATAGGGAAGGGCTTTCGGTGGCTGATCATTTATTATATGACGGTCCCTGCCTTGCCCACACGTTCAGATGCATGTCCGCTTACGACTGCGCGTATGAGGTCACCCCATGTCGTTGTGGACGCCCGTTCTCGGCCGTGTCGATGACAAGTCGCGTGAGCGGTCGAGATTTCATGACGTCCCGTATGTAAGCGAGATCGAGGCTTGCTTGCTAGACTGTGCTCTGTTCCCTGGTCGATCGTGTCTGTCGACCATGTCATACAGTCGATTAGTTGCTTCCGTCTCAGGGAGATTGGCCCGACATTCGTCGGGCGCTTGCGTCAGCTGCCGCCAGGGGGGAAATGGCCCCTAATGATGAATCAACGCATGCTGATGATCGATCCTCGCGAAATGGCCGCCGTCACCGCTACCCGTTAGTACTTTAGTCTTTGGTTGGAATGAAGACGGTCTGTGCCTGCCGTGGGTCGGGGGGTTCAACTGAGCTGGGGACGCGGGTGGTCGGGCTTCGACGACGTCCATCGTGGCGCGACATCGTTGGCAGACAAGGTGAGGCGAGACGCCAAGTGCTTCTCTCAATATCGATGTCCTTCCCTCCCCCCATTTTTTTTTCCAAGCATCACGCCACAATGCGGGCGAAGGACACGGGCGATCATGCAAAGGATGATCCCCTCCGTTGGAGGGCATCGAAGACTCGATTGAGGTCGTCGTGTCAGGGTGCGATTCTACTCCGCGGCGGAGTCCGTGACAGGTAAGTTGCTCTTCGGCCCGCTGAGCGCCAGGGCTGAGAAGACGGCGGGCGCGATTCAACGTCAGATGGCCGTGTGCTCGCTTGTCGGTTTTGCCGTGGTATTCGGGACGGGGTACATGGTGATGGCGTCGCGATCGAGGGTCCCGGACGGCAGCTCTCAGGCTACGCGAGTGCCACAGGCCCCAAGGATGGGGGCACCGCGATCCCGAGGAGGTGTGCGTGCGGGTCGATCCTGACCTCGAGGCGTGGCGGTCGGCAGTATTGGGGACGCTATGTGGCCCAGTGTCAGGCGGGATTGTACTGGGCGATATCGGCCTCGTGTTCGCGGTATTTAGGGATGCATGCGAACGCGACGGAGGATCGGACCCATCATTGATGTACTCACACGGAGAGAAGCGCCGGTGATGCCTGGGGCGAGAAATAAAGATCATGTGTCGTCGTGCTTGGCTCTGCACATGTTGCGGTCGGTGGGCGTCTTGTTCTCGAAAGCGATGCTATGCGAACGCCGTGGGTGGACGATCGGGCCGGTGGATCAGGCTACGGTGAGAGGTAGAAGGCCTCGCCCATGAGGTATTTTCCGCGGGGGAGGGTCCCGCAAGGGACGGTGAAGCATGTGTGCGTGAAGGACACGATTCGTGGGCCTGAGCCGCCAAGGAGGAAGTGAACGGAGGCGTGCTGTGTGGTATTTTAGGACGCGGCCATCAGAGGGCGACGTTCGTTCCGCCCGGGCGGGTAGACTTTGTGGAACAGGGGCTATTGCTGGGCTGTGTCGAGTCACGTGAGGAAGTAAGATGAGTTCGGGAGTGTTTTTGCTGATTAGCTTGTGCACGATGGCGTACGACGAGCAGCGCCCATTCCGACCCGCGCTGCACACCGTCGGGCACGGCGAGCGCGATGCACGCCCGATGTACGCGCCCGAGCACTCTGTCGGGTTCCAGTGCTCGTCGCCGACGCCGTTCAGCGGCGGTGCGTTCGTGTCGTCACCCCCGACCCACTCGCACGCGCCCGCGATGCCCGGGCCATCCCGCCGACCGCTGCCGACGCCGCGCACCCGCCCCGAGTCGATGCCGGCCCCGCCCCGCCAGCCCCCGCTCGTCGTGCAGGCGCCCGCCCCGTCCCGGCCCGCCATCCTCGCCGCGACCCTCCCGACGTCCCCGACCGCGCCGCCCGCCCGCCGCCCGCTCCCGACGCCGGTCCCCACGCCGGCCAGGCTCACGACCAAGCACGGCAGCATCGATCTCACCGCCCGGCCCGCGAGCCCCGCCAAACACGCCGATCTTCCCAGTTCCTTCTCCCGCCGCACCGCGCCCCCCGAGCCCGCCCCGAGCTCCTCCGCCCCCCCGCCCGCCTGGCCCCGCCCCACCCGCTCAGAGACCCACGTGACACAGCCCCGCACTCGCAACCTCCCCCCGCCCGCCTCCGCCGACCGCAGGAGCACCGTCTCCGGCGTCCCCCCGCCCGTCATCGGCCCGCCCCGCCCCGACCAGCGCCGCGCAGAGAGCTCAGACCGTGCGCAGGCCGCCCCCCGCTCGCAGTCGTCCCCGCCACGCCGGCCCCTCCCGTCCTCCCCCGTCGAGCCCCCCGTCCCGCCACAGCGCGTCCCCGAGGACGACGTCTACGAACCCATGACCTTTGCAGACCCCTTGCAGACAGAGGACGACGACAACGACATCGTCTTCGCAAAGAACGACCCCACCTATGGCATCAGAGACCTCCCTCCCCGCGCCAGGATCGCCATCGCGAACCGCCACGACCCGGACACCATCGCCGATCCGTCTGCTCGCCCCCACCCCGTCCGTTCCGCCACACTGCCCCACCCACCCGCACCGTCCTCACTTCCGCCCAGCCCACGCAAGACCGTGTCCCCACCCAGTGCGTTCGCTCCCTTTGATCGCAATCGTGCCAGTGCGTCCTCGGAGCCCCAGTCGCTCACTCTCCGCTTTGCTTCCATCGGCCTCGCCGAGGAGCGCGCACGCGAGAGGGAAAAGAAATCCCATCAGGACGCCCCTGTCCAAAGCCCCGTCCGCAGCAACTCTGGCCCCACCAGCCCAATACGCCAACAGCAAAGCTGGTCTGCAAACGTCCCTCCTCTGCCACGCACACCACTGGGCACCTCCCGCCCTTTCTTTGGGACAGCGGACATTGCACGTGAGTACATCCTCCATCCACGTTTGACCCGCATCGAACATGCGTTTATTAGTGCACAAGCAAAACGGATCAGCGTCGTCATCCCCAGTATCGCTGCCAACAAGCCCAACACACTCTACCCGCCCCTTTCCATCATCTCCGAATCCAAATGCCTCGTTTGATCGGAAATCCTTCCCGCAGTCGCCCCGGCCCCCGGCCCACCCTCAGCCGCAGCAGGCCTCGCAGCTGACCGGGCGGCAGCTCGAGGAACAACGCGCCAGAGATACCGATATCGATTTAGACGACGCCCCCCCGCCTTCTTTGCGCCGATCGCCTTCGTCTCTCCCTCAAGGCTTGCCACGTGCTCCAGCCGAAATCACCAATGATTCTCCCCCAAGAAGGCAATGGACGCCCTCTCAGGACATCACATCAAGAAGTCGCAACGCAAACGGGGATGGTACTACCATTTCATACCCGTCCTTCCGTGCAGGGTCGCACTCTCCCGAACGGGCTGCGAAGCCACTTCCAGCCCAGTCATCGCCCCAGTTCGTGTTGCCAAGAGTATCCCCTCCTGATGGCCATCGCGATGAGGGCGATGCTGACGATGGCCCATTTGGCCTCAGCGTCGTCGTTTCTGATCTCAGCACCACACCTACTGTACCGGCTATCTCGCTTTCCGAGGCACCCAGTGTCACCGTTTCAGACCATGGCGCATCAACCACTGATGATGCTCCCTCCATTGTTATTTCATCTCCGAAGATCGTTCTCCGGGACCCGGCTCAGCCACAGAAACCGGGACCGTCGTTTGGATCTCGCCATACCACGATTCAAGAACCATTGTCGTCGCACCCGGCACCCGGCCGTGCGTCTAAACGAGGCCTCCCGCCGCCGCCAAACTCTGTGCGCACCAATGGCCTCTCATGCGGAGGGTGTAACGGCCCCATCATTGGTCGCATCGTAAGCGCCATGGGCCAACGCTGGCACCCCAATTGTTTTCGCTGTTCTATCTGCAACGAACTCCTGGAACACGTGAGCAGCTACGAACGTGATGGTAGGCCGTACTGCCATCTCGACTACCACGAGGTCGGTATCGAACTTGTTGTCTCGCTGATACCCGCTCACACGTGTCCCAGACCTTTGCACCCCGCTGCTTCCACTGCCAGACGGCTATCATCGACGAGCGCTTCATCACGCTCGATGACACCGCGCTGGGCAAGCGGACGTACCACGAGCAGCACTTTTTCTGTGCCGAGTGCGGGGATCCATTTTTATCGCCGGTCGGCCCGCTCCCGCCGTCATTGACGCGCACGGGCGAGCTGAGCATCGCGGGCGATGGCGAGTTTGTGGACGACGACGTTGGCTTTACGGTCTACAAAGGCCACCCGTACTGCGAGGCGTGCCATGTGCGGCTGCGGATGCCCAAGTGCCAGGGGTGCAAGAAGAGCATCCGGGACGGCGTCCGGGCTGTCGAGGCCCTCGGCGGCAAGTGGTGCTGGAGCTGTTTTGTGTGCGAGGTGCGTGGCGTTTTTGCTGACGGGGAATTGTGAGGCTAACGGGAGACGATAGGGTTGCAAGCGGCCGTTTGAGGACCCGTCGTTTTTCTTGCGACATGACCAGCCGTTTTGTGAGCCGTGCTTTAGCCTGATGTTGCGGAATGAGGTGTGATTGGATGGTCATTTTACTCTCTTTTTGATATCACTTTTGATGCGTGTGTACGGTGTATTTATTGTATAGAATGGGAGGAGCGCATAAGCGCCCTCTCGACTGTAGCTTGTCTTCATTTGTGACACAGCTGGGTGCTATACTGAGTATTTTAACTTTGTTCGTCTGCCGTTCTGGGTTCCGGCAACGCTTGGATGAGCGCTTGACTGTATGGCATAAGTACGCATCTAGCGTGCGCACAACAATGTCAAGGGCATGAGCCGTTGTAGGGCAAGTTAAACAGCTCGTGTACACCGGGGCTTACAGTTCCCTCAGCGTACGGTCCGAAAACCAAGCTACATGCTCGGGCCTACTCAGCACAGCGGGCACCTTCATTTGCGCCACATTGTGACTCCGGGACTGGTCAAGCCTCCATTGGAGGAATTCACCAAATGTACCGGGCGGGACAAGGCGGATGGTTGGTGTCCGGAACGCGTCTTGTTCTACTGTCCGTTGTGCCAGCCGAGCCGACCGTACGAGGTGGTCAGATACATGTTGCGGTGCGAGCGTGAGGTCGCAGGCTGGACAGTACAACCATACGTTGAACGCGTTCGAGACAATGCGAGAGGACGACGCCCATACATACCTCGGTCGTCTTGGAGGAGTTCGACGAAAAAACCGATCGTGGCGGGGATATGCCGCTGGTCGATGGCCGCAGTCCAACCGACGATGGGCACCGAGGTATCCGCTGCCATGGACAAAATAGCAGCCCCTAGCTCTTCTTCAGTCACCGCGAATATGGAATAACGGAGAACCAGGCTGCCAGAGGGCCGTCAGGGGGCATACTATCGGGTGGGTGGGGCGCTCACTTGCGGCGCTCGATGAACTGTATGATAGGTACGCCATCTGTGGGATCAAAACCAGAGATCTCGATCACATCTCCAAGTTGATACCGCCATAGGCCGTCTGGCGTCGTTAGCACGACTTCGTAGCGCTTTCCAAACTCCACCTCCCACTACGATTTAGGTGAGAATCACGCAATACATATCTCACGAGGAGTACGTACGATTTGCGCGAGTTCACCGGTTGAAACGCTCTTGGTAATATCTAAAAACTCCATGACATTGTCGTCAAACAGTTTATATTGGTTCAGCTCTAGAGGATCGCCGTAAGGCATTGCAATGACGCCCTCAGTGCATCTGTAACCCCGGGAGCATACATCTATGTTGGGACCAAGATGCCATCGAGTCTATAGGAGGAGGGTGAGAAGATGCACATAGGATACCCGGACGACAAACACACCGACGGCAGATAGGTTGCGAATGAACCACTGGCAACGGTAGTGACTGAATACAGGCTCGGCCACGCGTGATGACACCACCCTGGTCGAGAAGACGGGGGGCCAAGGTTGCGCAGCTCCGTTGCACGTTCAGGGTCTGGATGGATGTTTATCTGCATACGAATCAGACGCTGAACAGTCTTTGATGCCTGATGACCAACCTCCAAGTGAGTGCGAACTTCCGCAATTCCATCTAGGTCTGGGATCGTGCCAGTCGCAACGCAATTCATGATCAGGTCGAACTCCTTATCGAGATAATGCATCATATCCATAAACATACTGGTGTATGCAATGGTCATGGTCTCGAGAAACCTACTACTGACAGCGAACAGGGCATGTAGAAGGATGAAGGAGCGATATCTTGTGATAAACCCAGTGGCATATGGTGCAGCATGGCTCAAGACTTAAAAAAAAACACATTGATAAGCCCACAGCACAAGATCAGATGAATCGAACCATACTGAATGTTGCCATCCTTTCTCCATCATCCTCGGGGTGTAGACCGAAAGCTATCCTCCGGTTCATGACCGACACGGAGGTTCGATACATGGTCTTGATGAGATAATTATCGTCATCCTCGACTGATATCACAGACCACCACATGTGTGATATGTGCGCCGTAGTGCGTTTTTGCCGAAAATCGGTGATCAGATGTGAACCAGTATCCGAGGGCGCGAGCTTCGGAAAACAGTTGTACTTTGGGAAGAGTTTTGGAATAGCACCTGATGTAGAGCTCGAAATGACGATGTAGTCGGGCAGTCCAGGCGCCAACAAGTTGGCGATAGCGCTTGACTTGCATGGATTTTGACGGAGCCTGGCTATCAGTGGCGCATACGAGTCATATGTTGTGAAGTGGACCGTTTTCCGAAACAATTCGGAAATGACGTTACTGTCCATCCCATCAACGAGGCCAGAGGTTACATCGCGAAATTCAGCAAGCTCGAATGCTGTCTGAGCAAATTGAGTACCGTAGTTGGTGCTGATAATCCTAGACAGCCGCTCGTCAGTTCGCTTCCTTATCTGTGCAGATAGGTAGGGTGGGAGAGACAGTAGGGGGTCTGGGTAAAGCATGGTTTCTGACTAGGCTCCCGGGCCAGAGTGGAGCAGAATACTAAATAATACAGTAGAATACGGCATATTGCATAGAGTCGGTTCCGCCAAAAACCTATGCATTATCACGGTTATGCAAGATCTGACAACTCAAACCAAGATGGCTGGCTTTGCATGATGCACAAATGAGATGAACAAGTGCTTGCTGTGACGTGGCAGAAAAAAAGGCTCTCATGAACTTGATCTTCTCATTGGTCAATACACACAGTGGCCAATCTACTGCGGTTCTGATTGTCTCGTCGGAGGACATACTCTGCTTTATGTTCATTAAAGTCACCCTCACCTCTTGCATGCGCATAACTAGAATTCTGATCTGATTACAGAGCCTTTTCAAAGACCACTCATTGTCAAACTCAACCCCGAGCACACACAGAAGCCGATGCACCGCAGCCAACCATAAACAATTGCCCATCTGCACGATAATAACAATCTGTGACCTCGCACAGGAAATGTTGCTGTCCATTTGACGCCTGAGGAGATCACATGCAACCGAACACAATAGGGGCAGATTGTCTATGTCCGAAACGCATGCGCCCGTTGCATAATGGTGTACAATAGTACCCCACATCAAATCCAGTGTATCCATGTCTTCATTGATAGGCAACCCATGCAAACACATACATGCTCTCAACAACACACATGATGTTGAACAGATGGGCTATGGGGAGTAGCTACTGTGTAGAGGAAAGCCTACCACTTACTGGGGTGGGGCTTGGGGTTGCTGCTGTTGCTGTTCTGCACACATAGTGGTTAGAGGTTAAGTCTCTATTGGAACTCCAACGTGGAGTCGGATCCTTATATACATGATGGATGTTTGTCCATACACTACATAATCAAACATACCAACATAAATCCTCTAATGCCCGATAGTGGGCATAGTCGAAGTGCTGTCTAGGGACACATGTTCAACACTCCCCCATAAGGTGCAGCCGGATAAGCACAACTCTTATTAGTGAGAAACTAGATAGCCTTGTCATAGAAGACTAAGCCCATCTGCGATCAGCACTCTTCGAACTTGATGCGACCAAGATTCTTGGTGAACATATCAGCCGGGTTCTTAGAGCCTTCAATAAAGAAAAGCTCGATAAGTTTATTGGCAATGAAATCATGAATCCCATGCCAATGAATGTCAACATGTTTGGTATGTGCTTCTGTAACTGGGTTGGATGAATGAAAGATCAAC
>JBBPKG010000092.1:49696-61925 GCA_038089115.1 Fistulinella cinereoalba | reverse complement strand
AGACTTCCACCACCTACATCCTGCCAAACCCCGCCCCTCCCCTACTATGCGCCTACGTTTCCATGCCATGGAAAACCTCACCCAGCCTACCCACATCCCTGGATGGTTGTACAACTGGGAAGACGGTACGTTTGAACACAATGGAGCCCGCCACCCATGTCCCCCTCCTGAGGAAGACAATGCAGATGGAGATGATGAAATTGATGAAATTTGGTTTGATGCCTTGACTGACCCCTGCCTGATCTCGGGACGAGATTCTTGATGGGGGGGTAATGTTACGAGTGCTGTCTGTGTGGCCCATACACCAACTTAGGTATTAGTCATCGTGACTCTATGTAGTCATCATTGCTATGCACTCTCCTCTTTTCCTCTTAGCGTCAAGCTTCTCCATTCTAGGTACAATGTCCCGACTGTCCTGTACTTCCAGACCACTGAATCTCCATTCTAGTTGTCCAAAGTGAGTCACCCGAGTGTTGGTCACCACCACGGAGATTAGGGAACCTGACACAGATGCTCAGTCATGGCTCAACCAAAACTGGACGAAGCCCCAGTTACTGTAGGCAATAGTAAGGATCCATCATACTGTAGATCGCCTTGACGCACCAAACCAGACCTTGGCACTGGACATGATCGCTCTAATCTACTACCAGTACCACAGACGGACACTGCCATCCGAAGTGGCATGTAAGTCAGGTGATCAAACTACCGCAGATGACCAGGCTGTGAGATCTCACGGGCACGTCATGAAGCATGATGAGGTACCGATATAATGATATGAATGAAGTGCATTCAAGATACGAGGTTGTATATTTCAGGCTCTTCTTCAGTTGGAACAAGGAGTAGTAACTGTTACTGAGTGGACACAGTGGACCTGCCCAGTTTGAAGTACTAGCGCGCCGGTCCATCGAAAGTTCCCGCGGGGCTCAAACTTCTGGCAATAAATTGAATTATGTAGGGAACTTACTGGAGGTGGTGGGATTAGGGTGTCCTTGGGAAGTCAGACGCATCTGTATTAAATTGGAACCTACTGGTACAGTGCGCTGGCTTTAGCAGTTGTGAGTCAGATTGAACTGAACTTGGTTAGTAATGCGGCACCGCCACCTACACTGGTGGCATCGGCCCGGTGACTCCCTCGCATCCTCCGTCACCGATTCATCCTCCGCCATGCTCGCAGTCAAGGTGACATGCAAGCGTTCCTTGCTAACTATTTTTATACGACATGAACCTGCGTCAAAACGCCCAGTTATGCAAATTGATAACAAAATGACTTCCAACTTCCGGGAACCACGGCTGACCGAATTTTATGTTCCCCGCATGGGTGGGCGGCCGGCCACATCTCAGATTAGATTATCATGATCTCATTGGCCTGGCACGAAGTTCAACCTGATGAGTAGTAGTCTGTCGCAAGCGAGCGACCCCGAGCGAGCGCCGAACATGTATAACTCCGATATGGTGGCGTCAAGGCGTAATTCAAGTCTACTGTGAGGGATAGGAAGTAGGTATCGGACCTAGTTATATCTGCCAGAATGCACTCACGTTGCCGTACTCACTGGTGACTGAACCTGCGTGGAAGCCGTCCGCCCTCTTCCTTTTTGAGGCCCAGACCTAAACTGCATCAGGAGGGTTGAACTTTCGGCGTCAGCAGTGGGAATATGGGGCATAGTGAACGTAACTGAACTTCTTTTAATGAAGGATAGGACTCGGGATCTCGATATTTCCGGTATCTGTTCAGGAAACATGACAGTCGAATCAATAATGGACACATTACAAACACCGTTTGGCATGCAAGACTGATAGTAATTTGCGCCCAGATGCGCCGGACTTGGAAGTACCTCCATCCGACTCTCCGCCTCACCCGTCAGCGCTTCTGAAGTTCTGAGCCAGCGCTACTACGCCAGATTGCTACGGGAACCGGATGACCCGATACCTGCCGTGATGATGTCTCGTTGAACAGTTTCGGATGTATGTGTAGTTGTGGATCTGCGATACATGGACAAAGGGATTAGTGCTGCGCGGTGGTTTTCGTTATGGAAGTGCGTTGGTACGGGATGGCTGGGGCTTACAACGGTCACTTTGACAATGATGGCATTCAGAAGACAGTCCAGAGTTATATTGTTAGGGGACCAGGGGGAAAAAAAGACCAACCAACCTTAAAGCACGATGTATGATGTTCCATGTCGGGCTGGGTTCGTCCGCGAGACTTTCCTATAAAAAAAGCTACAGATCTGATAATGGACTGGACTCAGTCGTCTTCGATCGAAGATTACCGGATCCCTTCCTGTGGTGCACATTAGCATATCAACAAGATAGTGTATGACATAGGAAACCCACATACTACTGAGCCACAGCCTGTCTCCGCGATGCCAGGTAACCCGCGGTAGTAGTCTCCGCTCGGTCAGTAAGTTGTTGGTCTTTCGGAAAAACCTGAACCACGACTGACCTCCGTCCGCCTCGACTATTGACCATATCTCCCCGTGATGCCGGACATTGCCGTGCACTGCGAAGCACGATGTCGATTCTGCCGAAACTTCTTCCGCCCGGCGAACGTGGCGACGACATTGGCCATGCTATCATGTTCACTCCGGCAAAAAGGCCCCGTGTGGAGAGATGGCGCTGTCAGATCAGAAAGCGCCTCGGACTTGCATGGCCTGACACAGACTTTGTTGCAAATGCTTGGTCATATCTCGGCCCGGACGATGTCCTGGTCACTACGTGTACTTTAAATGAGTGTCTCAGCCAAATTGATCCGTATCACCATCTGACGCACCTTGTTTCCAGAAGCGATGGTTTTACTGATACATATACATAGTTAAAAACTTGAGCGTAATTTCGGTCGCGTCAGTAAGAAAACACTTGTTCACCTTGGACTCAGGTAGCCGAATAACCTGTTTGAGAACGACCTGAAGTACGATCGGGATGCCGGTCCTTGCCGCGGTTATAAGCTGAAGTACAGTATGTAGTGCGCTGCATGCATGTATCAAGTTCATGCAAATGATCGGGCTCACCGCACCGGTATCCGAACTAAAGGGACGCAATGCCGTTGAGCACAGGGTGCGAATCACTGTGCAGCGGTAGATTGAATGCAGCGCGACCAACAGATCCTTTCGGCTCACACCACGTAGATATCGCACTTGAGACAACAAGTGACTGATATTGCCTCACGTAGTTTTCTGCCTACGGAGACACCTGACTACATGATAGACTGCCAAAGTTGAGTCTGCACAGGATATGCACAGAATGACATACGGATAAGGAGCATCAAGGGTAAGTACCGGAGATAGCCGCTATATCACACTGTTTGAAAGGTAAGAGTTCCATTAATTTATGTTGCATTGTGGCTGATTCTCCCAATGTCGCTGGAACACACCATGAGCGGTACGAATTTAGTATACGTATGGAATAATGCGGTAGGGGACCAGTTGTTTATACTTCTCCCAGTCCTTGCCATATCTGCAAGCACCAGTCAGCCATGTCTGCAAACAGGACACATTTAAAATTGCGAAGCTTACTTCTTTTCACAATTTTCGTCGTCCCGCATTTGCCTATGAATAAGCAATACCGCAAAGTAAGCGACGTAGAAGTACGTGATAGGCGTCTCGAACCCCGTCGGAAGAGACCATGCGAGTGCCATCAGAAGGTCACCCCTACGAGAAAGACTTGTATTATTTTCGGCAGAGAAGAAAATAGTGCGCACATGTAATTTGGGTGGCGTGATCGGCCCCACCAGCCTGATATGAGTAGCTTGGATCCTTTTTCCGTCGTAAAGTACTTCAGGTCTATTCCACTGATCGTCAGCCATAAATATTGCCACAATTCAAGCCACTCACTTTTGGTATTCTTACCATTCCTAAAATCATTCTTTTCACCATTGGCATCGCGGAAGATCCAATAGCCAAGTGCATTGAAGGCCAGAATGCCGATTGTGCTCACTACGTCGAGCTCGACGGGTCGAAAGACAAGGTAACGTGCTTGCAACGAATATACAAATGGCACCCAAGTAAGATCCCCAACGGAAAGCATAAAACCAAAACCATCCGTTGTGATATCCATAGTTGTAAATATAGCGGGCTGCACATAGCTCAATATTGAACCTCAAACGGAACAGAGGGAAATAAGCCACACCCACCTCATTGTACAACGCGTCAGTAACATAAAAGCCCTGAAAGGCGAGGACGAGCCACATGCTCCACGTAACGTTCTCCCAGCCGCCACGCCTCACGGCTTGCGTGCACACCATGCTGATATCTATAAGGACCCAAAGGATAAGCCCAGGGCGAAGTTCGTTGAATGATTTGATGTCGAATGAGCCGATCGAAGGGTTCAGCTCCCGGCCAATGTAAAACTAGGAACGATGAGCGTTTGACTCCAAAGGGGAGGGAGAAAAGAAAGAACTAGATACGAACGTCGTAAATTGGGTTACCAGAGTTACCGCCAAGGGCAAGCAATGCGCCTTCTTTGAAAGAGGCAGCATACACGACCACCCCTTGCACTACGGACATGATTAGGGACGCGGTAAGGAAACCGAGCCATTTATCATATAGCAGAGTGAACGACTCTGGGCCGTAACGAACAATATATCCAGTGGTGATGCCCAAAGCGAGGAGGTAGGTTGAAAATGCTGCAGAACAGGGGAGAATGAATGATGACATCGCATGGCAGAGGCCGCGAGACATACCATTGATTTTGTACTTTTTCTTCTGTCCGTTTCTCATTGCGACACCGTCTATCCAATCACCCGGCAAAACAGCCCACGCAACGACACAAAACGCATACCAAGCCAAGTAGATCAACGCGGCTTCTGAATCCCAGAGACCAGCCCACCACTGCTTATTCGTAACGGAGGCCTGCACATGTGCGGCCAAGAGAGAGGGATCAAAGACGTAGGACGGGGGACAGGCACCAGCAGACTCGGAGCAACCAAAGTAAAGGAGGTAGGTCATGATGGGCACGCCTATGGAGATGAGGAATGCGCCAGGCGGTCCCATGAACTCGTATGTGGTTGTGCGCGGATTGAGCGCGTCATTTCCGATTTTTTCTGTAGCCATAACCGCGCAATGACAGCGAGGATGAGGAGCAAGGGCGAATTTGGCGACACAACAGCAACACGACGCGCGGTTGGCTTTGTCCGTGTGAACTCATCGAATTGCACCCGGAATGGCCTGACTCTTCTACGGAAGAAAACTTTGATGACCGTTGAAACGTTGAACTCCATATCTATGTCAGTGTCAATGTCTTCGGGTAGTGACTACTGCTGAACGAAGCAAACCACTGTCCCGGTAATGCATTCTCGTACTTCCAAAACTTGATCTCCGAATTATACGAAGCGCTCACAACGTTCTTAGTGCGAATCGCCCATGTCTTGTAACGGTTTTCATCGAAGTATCGCCCCGGGCCGCCTCAGTTATGCTTCCTCATGGCTCAGAAGGCGTCTCGCTTGCGCCCTCTGCACTAATGTAGCAGGGCGAATTCAGGCTAAGGGCACGCGCGATCATAATGATCTTTGATTCTGAATGTGGTACCCGAACAACAAGACAGCTAGGATCGGTACCGAATTGTTGGTTCACCCTACTTATCTTTCGATTTCTCGGTTCCATCACGAAGAAAATGGAAGCCCCGTTGCAGTGCACTCAACTTACACATCCATTGTAATGACTTGGGATGTGTATGTACCCCTTTTTTTGTTACGTTGGAAGCCCATCCTTGACCTCACATAGCGCCCATGAGTCCCGACCTTCATTAGAACATAAGATATTAGCTATGTCTGTTATTCAATCTGCTATAAGATTCGCAGTGCATTAGGTCGGTGCGGCCCTGGGGATTTAACGCCGCCTGCTAGATTTTTCTTCACGTTGAAATGTAACATGCTTAAGACCAGATTAGAATAGCCTAAGCTTCTGAACTTGGTGTGTGATATAAAATGTATTGGAATCTACTGTCAGCAAGGATGTATGCCTTGCCAGCTCCGTGTAATGGCTTTACCTTCCCGCCAGAGCGGCTGCCAATAGCCGGCTCAGGCGAGGTTCCTCGATCGAACCGTTGCCTTGGGTGGCGTTAATGCGCTGATGTCAAACCGAAGCCTCTCATGATTGTATACTAGTAAGAACCCGCCCGAGTCTGCGAAACACTGATTGTTTACCCGCTGTAGAGGGCAGGGGCCTGGGGATACTATCTAGGAACTCCTTCGAAAGTAGCGATCTATTGATGTAGTGCCTATAGTCCTACACTAGAGCTATGGGTAGGGCAGGACGCATTCCACGCTCTGCGTCACTTGCATGCTAGTAAACTCTCAGCTCAGCTCTGAGGCTATTGGTTGACAAGCTAAATATGACACCCGCGCTTGCCAGAATTTGGTAGTTCCGTGATCCCACGACGCGGCAGCTAGAGGGTTCTGTTGATCTATAGGGTTCAAGTTCAAGTTCTAGGAATCGGCCACTAATCTATGTTATATTTCGTTTCGCCAAAAAAAATAAAGGACAAAATGAACAATAGATGGGCCATGGTGTATGACGCAAAGTCGGCTTGGCCCGCGCTTGATCGAACTTCGCTTGACTAAGCTTGCAAATAAATCAGGGTACCATTTCGGAAAGCGCGAGCGCGTGCCGATAAGCTCCACCGTCACACGTCCTTAGTCGCCTGGTGTGTGAAGTAACACGGTCGGTTTGCAGAACAGTCCCAGAGCTCGGACTGAGGTGGTCATATGGATGTGATCAGCCCCTAGGCGGGATAAGTATTTATTGACAATTGTTCTGTCAGATCTATCCGACGTTATCGCGCGCGAGGCATAACTTGAAGCTTGAAATACGTGGGAGTGCAGTGTCGTTCAATCTTCCATCACTCTCCATCCCCATTAATTTGTATGGTCTGGGACGTTTGTCATTCGTCATATACCAGATTTATCATTGACGTTTCATTCCCAAGTTAGAGATGGCAGATAAGACGAAAGCCGTCTGGGCCAGCCGGTTTCATTGTATCCCCCCCTAGGTCCGCACAGCAAACACGTGCACCGTGTCATTGATGCCTCTTCACCAAAAGAGAGGGAATGGTCACAAGGCTGTGAACCAACGGATATGTAAATCCGCTTTCCTCCCTTGAATATGGAGGTGCTTAATCCTTTCACGGCACCTTTCACTTTCACTCACGGGAGAAACCCGAAATGAACGTCGCTGAATGCTCGTACCATGGGTGCCGTTGGGTTAGCCCTTTCCTTCTTGCGTCCGCGGTGATACTGGAGCTCCGGACGCGAATACGAGTCAACGAAAAAAAGCACAAGAAAAAAAGGGTTCACCGCCTCTTCCATTTCGCTCGTTTGCTCATTTGATTTTGATTTTTGATTGATTGGTCGCCTTTTAGGCTGTTTGCGCCGGCGGATGCGCCCCATATAATGAGATTACCGTGTGACAGGAGGTCGCCTATATTGTAAAACCTACCTAACAGGCCTTGTTAGCTGTGGCACTTGTGGGTGCGGAACGTGCTAAATGGTAAAGATCATAATAGGTCTCATCCCATTATAGCTACTGGGAAAGTTAGCTAAAAACGGTCGCAAAGCTGTTTTTACACGTGCACAGCCTCAGAGTCTTAGCTTGGGATCCACAAATTGAACAAGGAGCTGTAAGAACGGTGATGGGCCAGGCTAGGGACCCTACTAAGAGAATATCGATCGTATTTAATATAGCCAGATACAGCCCGTTGCATCGTTCTGCCCCGTTCGATATATCCTGCCGCATCAGTCTGTCATGGTGCTGGAACTCCGGCTGGAAATAAGCATCCTTTCTCTAGATTGGCACGTGATACCTCAATGAATGGGCGATCTATGATCGTGGCGACTCCTTTGTCAGACGACAAACCGCCACGAAGGCGCGCAACATATTCAGCGATACATGTACGCGGATGAATTCTTTAACGCATCAATGGGTGCTTTTAAGACCACTTGCCAGCTTTTGCAGTAGTATGAATGCAGATGATTATGCGCTATACGTCTATCATCTACGATCCAGAAAAACAAATCTCTCCCCACCCGCGGCCGGATCCCGGCTGAGCCAAGACTTTCATGTTCCGCTTGGAGAGGACGCTTACCCCAAGGAGTGAATTAGAGCGGTCGGATCGTGTGAAGGAATCCATTAACCTGGGTGTATTCGGAAGCGAGTAGAGACTGCAAGAAGACCATACAATATAAAAAGAAGAAGAAAAGGCTAGAAGGAAAAGTAGATCGGTGGATTTATTTTTGCGGGTCACCAGATCTGAGCATTACAAAGCGGGTAAGCAAGAGAGGCAAACTAGGACGAAGAGAGCAAGGGTGAATGACGTACACAGGTACGTATGTACACGGGAAGCCGCGACGGTTGCAATTACTGCAGCTCGGTCGACTGCCATCACACTTAAGCTTTCTGCCTGGAGAGGATGAAAATGCAAAGCACAGTAGCTGAGCTCTAGTTGGATGTACAAGAACGGACATAGACATACCTCGACAAAATTGACATGCCATCGGTGTCCTTCGTGGCACTCTGGGTATCTGGTCCGAATCAACGACTGGATACTGGGGCTACGAAGAATGCGATAAATTAGCAGAGATTATCAGTGCATGCAAAGAACAGACCAGGGTCATCACGAATATAGTAGGGAAGTTGCGATTTGGCAGGGGATGCTACAGCAGGGGGTGGAGGAGCCGGTGAGGCGTTGATGGATCATTTGGGCAGGCGCAATTTATGCTGAAGGGAAAGGGGAATAGGCCATCGCTAGCGGACGAAACGTCGTAAGCCTGGAGAAAATACGTATTCCCAAGCCTGTACAGCCTGACAAAACGCAGACTATAGACCACCTCGGCAGCGTTATTTTAGAAATGGTCATACGGACCTGTAAAGAAGAGTCAGATACTAGATTTAGGAAAGAGGGCCATTGCGGGATCTTGGCGGGACTACGCCGCATCAGACGCCTTTTCATTGCGGGCGAGGGGACCGAAGCGATCTGATTCCATGTAAAGCATCGCCCGGGAGTTAAGATGTTTTAACCTGTACTAGCGGAGAGTCCGAGGGACACCCGCCATGATGCCATGATCACGAGTATCACGGTGTCTGTAAGGTATCTGTGACGAGATACAATCAAAGTTTGAACATGAAGCAAACCACGGATGCACTGGCATGATCCCCGAGTCCTCATTCACTCGCGGGATAAATCCGCCGGGATTTGTACTACATAGGCTTAATTACAACTCCAACAGGCATGAAAAATGCCGACACGTACGGTAAAAATCTGACGTGGAGCCTTCCCGCCTGGCCCACAGTCTGGCAGCCGGGGCCAGCGGTGAACTCCGCTTAAACGGTCACCGCACGCGTTCATGTTCGAGACTGGTGTGGACATAACATGGAGTCGACAATATATCGTCAACCTTGAATCGTGCGGAGCCGAGCTGTTGAGTGGTCCGAAAAGGTGTGCTACAAATTCACATCCTGAAACTGCCACTCCTGAACTCAGGCTGACTCGCGTCGCCGGTCGTCAACTGCGTGCCAGTCGGAAAGTTTTCGACGAACAACAATTAGTGGTGGGCCTGTGGCACCGAAGACGAATATATTGTACTTGGGGAGGACTGCTGAACTTGACAGCCTTGAAGCTCTTTGAGCTTACCTTCTGTATCATTGGCACTCACTCACACGGGGACTTCGACATTACTCGTCTTCCTATGCCCACGCCGTTGGTCAACTGTAAAATAACTATCACGTCAATTATGTACCGACTTCTGTCACTTCCATCGAGGTCTCGTCTTCTCTCTTTCACATGTCCTTCCAGTGCTTCTTGATGCGATGGGCCTGGCCCTTCTCTTCTCTTCTCAACGGTGGAAATACTCCTCCGTCTTCGGGATGCCGTGACACGTTTCCAACGTTCAAATTCGCCCCATCGACCAACCCCAGCCCACGAGAAGATAGATGGCATCGACAATGATCGAGGTATGCTTACATTGACGTGTTATACACCGCACCTCAATCGACCGGCCCAAATCTTGGTCCTGGTGAGAGCTTGTTACATGCAATGGTTCCTTAACTTTTCTACACATGCCGATATGTCCGAGAAGTCTTCCCCTCCTCAAGTACCCTTGTTCGCTTTCCTCGCCCCTCCGTCCTCCGAGGGCATCGCGCCAACCTGATCGAGCCTCAATAGCCCTGGATCCATCAACGACATTGTCGTCGTCGACATTATACGTGCACACCTCTGCTCAAGTGCGTCGTGACGCATCGTTCGTTTCACAAGTTTGATCATGACTCGACTTGTAGACCTGGCATAACTTAGCACTAATCGCGCGGCTTCACATAAAGCACTCACGCTCACTTCAGTGACGTCAACGCCGCAGCGAGCCATTGATCGACTTCGATCGACTTCTTTCCCCATCGCTGACAGTCGCCCCTACGGCACACCGCCAGAAACGACACATGACCCTTGCGTTCTCAGCCCTGGAGCAGCTCGGATGTCTCTCATTTGCGCGCTGACAACGGCACCGCCTCCACCTCTCCACTACTCTTGTCGCCGAGAAGAGCCGAGCGTGCGTTCTTATTTTCCGCGGGTCGAAATACCCTCGGCGAAAGTGTATCGTGCATATCCAGATCCGAGGTCATGACCCCATGCGGGGTCGTCGGACCCGACAGTCGCAGCCAGGAAAAATAAACCTATGCTAAGCCCATGATGACGCCGAACCCCATGCGAATGTTCACACAAGTTGTGTGTTTCCGTTCCTTGCATCAGATCGTTTCACAGGCGCGGGTATCCCTGCTCCGCCTCCTGACGCCTGATACCCCGCGGCCTCTCAAATGCTTCGCGTGTGGTTAGGGCTGTGACGAAAAAAAAAAAAAATTGAACAAGATTTACCGCGAACAGTTTGACTCACCTCACATTGCAATCGGCCCTTGTGCATCCTTGGGGTCGCATGGACGATTCGCGCACTGGTTCTTGTGCTGTGGCATATGGTCTTCCCAGCCGCGTGTATGTGCGTACGATATTATGTGCAAGGCGCTGACTCAGCCTTTAATACAATCAATACAATCAGCCCTTTTGCATACCCTTTGGCGATCGGGTGCTGCCGCTTTACTTTACGCCTTGCCATCTTTGAGCTACACATGTGTATGCATTGCTTTTTTGGGGGTGTCCACTATAACTGATACCTGACAGCGGTGAGAGTTGGTGGGCGATGAGCCCATACTTTTTTGTCCAAGCGGCAAGTTAAATATCCCTGCTAGGCCCGAGCCTCCGGCCGCTTACCCTTCCGACAGACATTACTCGCGTGTCTTTCATTATAGTGTGCGTTAGCCTCTCGGAATCCAGATCTCTGGTGTCGTCCACCTTTTTTCCGTGCTGCGTCGCGTGCGCATTATATTGGGCCACCCCTCTTCCTACATGGTTCGCGGAAACCATAGTACACCCCATTATCCGGAACATTTACCCAGTATCACAGGAAGCACGCGGTGCTGAAATCGAGCTGTCAGTGATGATCATGAATGTCAGGACGTGGTATGTCGAGGAATCTATCTTTGATATCAATGAGAATGAACATCGTCTCTATCGTGGTAGACTGGCAGGGGCATGGTCCGTAGGCGACTGGCGCACGGGGGCGCCGGACAAGCCGGTCATGTATCACTTGCGAAAGAGTGCACCACGTCCGATCCCAGCGACACGTCCGTCTCCTTGATGTCCTTTGGGAAAGGCGTATATCATCTTCCGTGTCGAAGATAATCGGCTCTTCGACTGACTCATGGCGGGTGCGATCGCTGATTGATCACATATAACATAACTATTTTTTCAGCCGAAGTGCACAATGGTCAAAGCACCACTCGGCAACCACTCCATACCCAAGACCGTCTTGCCCATCAAAAGTGACGGCGAGTGGTTCGAGTGTGCCATAGCCAACCTCGGGTAAACGCTTGATTCATGTCGTCGAGCCCATACCACATCTCCCAGGGTAGTCATCTACCGTGTCCGTCCAAGACTCGGAGGAGCCTAATGCTTGATAATAAAATTGTCGCAGAGCACGTAGCAAACCAATGGATTCTGTTCTTGCGATACACATGCAGTGTGTAGATCCAAAGAGATTATCGAGGCGTGCAGATAAAAAAGAAAAGAGAGAATAAGCTAGGAGAGGTAACGTGCATGTTAGTTATGGGTACAGATGGGTGAGTAATGTGAGTCACGAATAGCTGGATTTCCCGAAATGCGGAAGAGAGAAAAGAGAAAGTGTGATCGACAGTAGAAC
>JBBPKG010000092.1:37193-49598 GCA_038089115.1 Fistulinella cinereoalba | reverse complement strand
ATAATAAGCTAGGAGAGGTAACGTGCATGTTAGTTATGGGTACAGATGGGTGAGTAATGTGAGTCACGAATAGCTGGATTTCCCGAAATGCGGAAGAGAGAAAAGAGAAAGTGTGATCGACAGTAGAACAAAGATATTGAGGTCTGAGTAATCGCGATGAATAGGATCCCGAAATAGCAGGCTAGGAAGGTATGAGGACCTTACGAAAATAGATAAATGGTAGAAGAGTTTCGGAAGGCCTTGGTGTAGATGTCAATGGGGTGGATCAGGATTTACCCTTTCTTCGTTCTCTGCCGACGCCACCAAAGGCTTCCCGAACGACTAACCAGAGCGCACTAGACGAAACTGTATCCTTGATTTCTTCTGCAGTCAGGACGAACTCAGTTGCGTTGGCCTCTGTCGTCTTGCTAATACCCTGCGCGGTCACAAGACGACGGCGAACCGTGAGTCGTTCTACCTCGATATCGGGCAGCGGGAAGGGGATCTTGAGTAAACCAACCACCTTGGGGTGATGCGGTGTAGGTGCGAGGGTGGCGACTTTGACACGAACACCAGGGTCTCGCGCGCCATTGTCGTGATATTCCGGTGACTGCTGCAGACGCTTTACGGTCACTGTACATGTCCAGGGAGTTTCCGAGTCCTCAGGATCACTGTCGTCATCTGACTCTTCGGCATTTGGGTGTCCGAACTGGCTAGTCGCCGTGTCCGAACCTGAACTGATATGCGAGATGATGGAAATCCGGGGATCGCGTGCGTCCGGGCTTAGGGTTTGCCCGGTGTTGCTCTGAGTTCGATGACGGCCGGAGTCGCGATTATTCCAGCTCTTCTCTGCCCGTGATTTTTCGCCATTCCCCTTCTTCTCTTCCCTCGACCATTCGAAACAAACCTCGATGCGAGATGTATTGGGTATGCTCGCATCACGTGCGATCCCATTAAACTTACCCATCATACCATTCAATATGCTCGGGTCGGTACCTTTAAGCCACTTTCGGACTATCCATATATATTTGGTGGGACGACATTTGGAATTGCTGACAGGTGGATAGAGGGTGGAGTGAACGCCAAGGATCGCTGCTGGGGAAGCCACAGCCGTTGCAGCGGGCCAACCATCGTGATAGGAAGTGACGGACTGTGAGGTAGCTGCTTCGATGGAAACTCGGACGCTATTTGGCAACGGAGAAGGTTGGGGAGTAACCACCTGATCATGGAGTTTGACTGCAATGGACAGTGGGGAAGCCGTGTCCTTTTTCTTAAACATTCTGGAAAACAGCTTCTTGTTGGGTCGCTGGGGGTGTGCATCTGGAGGTGGAAGCGGGGGCGCAATAGTGAAGTTAATGATAGGCTTCTGGGAGGGATCCCATGCGGGGGATACGGAGGCATGGCTGGTATTTGGACGTGTGGGGACATGCGGGCGATGGGAATGGGACTGATCGGATGCTGTCCCGAACTCAGCAAGCGAATCGTCAAGGCTCAGGCGAGGGTTGGCGGGTGCAGGGAAGGAGCCATTCGCGGGACTGGAGGGGCGAACCTCGATTGGTTCAAAGAAAGCAAGGCCGATGACCTCTAATCCGCGCCTGGCGAATTTAGCAATCTTGGCGTCAGTGCCAGCGTCCAGGATGGTAGTTGGCATGACGGAATGTACGTTTAAATTATAGAGTGGAATGATCGTGCGCCGATTCGAGCTGGCAGTGGAGGTGGAAGCCAATGAAGAGACGGAGCCCACAGAGGCATATATGCCGGATTGAGCAGATGCCTCCGACGTGCCGGAGTGTGTGCGCCTGAGATCTGTGTCTAGATCATCGGGAGGGGAGTTGTCGAGTGCCTGGACGGGTCTATCGTGACGTGACTGTGGAGGAACGAGCTGGACCTGGAGACTGAGTGGCTGGGTGGATTTTGAGGGGGGCGGGCGAACAATAATAAAGGCCTGGGTACACGATGAGCATGGTGTGCACAGAGGTGGGGACGACAGACTTCGTTCGGAAGCTTGTCCCTCTTGTCCTTCCTCCGGGGTGGTTCGGCGTCGGGGGCAACGGGCGGCGGCGGGGGAGTCGGGGGCGGGGGCGGGGCGGGGGCGGGGGAGTCAGGCGGGCGGGCGGGTTGGGAGAACTGCTGTATGGCGGAGGGAAAGAAGGAGGAGAGCGACGAAAACATGGAGGACGCAGGGGACAGCGACAACTCGACAGCTTATGTAGCAAGTTACATCCAAACATGGAATGCTATTCCCACAGTCGCGCAGCGGGAGACGGTTGTGTCACCGCCTCCCCGATCAATCGCGGCAGTGGTCTCTCTGTAACCTATACACCACGACACAACCGGTACATTGTCGGCGGCGACGCCAAACCGCTGCGCAGGTGAGAACCCTTCTGCCCTTCGACTGTGTACTTGCCAGTATATTCTCGGCCGAGTCGGCGCTCGTCCGACAGTGACAGCGCCACGGCAGAGCACATCGTAGTCTTGATCACGTCATCCTGCCTCCCCCCGAGCTGCTTTCTCATTTCATGGTTGATCCTCTGGCCTGAATATCACATCTGATGCCATACCTCCATAAGCCTTCCTAGCAGGCCCGCGTTCATGTATTCTCGTTGCTTACCCGTACAGAAATTACATTTGTCCATTCGCAGGGTCAGGCACCGGCACGCCGCCCGTAAAGCACAGAAAGGCTCTCCAGACCGTGTTTGGGATTACGCGCTGCTGACGTTGCAGGAGGGCACGGATCCCGGCCACACGCATCGCATAAGACATGTGAATAATATTCCCCGGTGTGTCAGCAAGTATGACCACCGCTCGAAGCAACCTCTACGCTTATTCCCAATATTACCTGTCTGAGCCACCTCCACCGAACATTTTTTGCACGATTGATGAAGCAAAACGTCCGAAGTCGAGATGGGACAGACAGATAGGCGCAGGCGTAAACAGCGACGGTCGAAGCCGGTAGTTCCGGATGAGAATCTTTGATTGCACTTCATGACTCGGCAAGTGGCGTCAGTTATCCTTGCAATTGGGGTATCACGAAGAGTAATACGATCAGGGAAGCATGCCCGACCATACCCTTAATAAACGTATCATTTCGGCTCCGGGCGTGAAAGCAAACTTTTAACTCGACTTCGGGGCTATGGTGGGGAGCTGACAGGTAATCACTGGCCCCATATATGGTTGGCCGGTGTGCCAGAGTTTGTTTTTGTCCCCTATAGTTGATCTCTGCAAGGAGCGGGCACTCGCCGAGGCCGCCGCGATCTGTCATCCAAAGGAAATCCAAATAGTGAGTCTCCAAATACCTTGCAGTTTGAAATCCCGAAACCACCAAAGAATGGCCGGCATAGGAAATGAGGCCATCGGTGCCAGAACTACCCAGTGGTACGCTCTACGATTTCGGTCAAAGACATTAGTTACGCACATGATCTGGCAGACTTTGGTGTCTGACAGAAGAAAACAGCCACTCGGTCCCTCTATTTCGCTCTGCGGTGGATAGCGTACTTGCATAGCTCGATGGCCCGAAATCGTCACTTGTAATGGCCTAACCTGTGATCTGGACACAAGGGGACGTCGTCCTCGACCAGTTCAAGCATTTGATGCAGGTGAACGACATACGAAGCCACCAGAACCCCCAGAGAGCAGTGAAATAACCGCACTTAACGCCACCGGCACGATCCAAGGTCGGGCCCGAGATGTCCAACTCAGTAATACCGCTTCTTCGTCCGCGATACTGACCATCGTCCCATTAGACGGTGAGATGCACTGATCAGATTAGTCCGTATCTCGAAATGAACAGTACCGCATACCACTGCCCGGGACCGACGGCCCTGATAGTCCAAATATAATTCGCAATTGATCGGACTTTTTTTCAATCCCATGGGGAAGAAGAGATCCATAGATCCCATTCCTCTGCAGAGTCACAGGCCACGGCTAAGCTATAATGGTCTCCCGGTCACGCAACATTGCTGGTAAATGCGTACCGTACGGCCCGGACCCCTCCGTGAGCCATCGATAATCGATTATGCAATACGTGCGCAGGCAACTCGGTTCACGTCGTCACGGGATCTTCCCTACTCGACGGCCACGTTGTGGGGGCATGAACATATCTCCGTCGCACGCATGCACCTACCCACATGGCCGCATCGCCGGGTCAGATTATCAGCTGCGCTACTTTGTTTTCTGATTCAATGTCCGCGAAAACACTCACAGGGTCGCATAGATAACTTGACTTCGCAACCTCGATGCAGTTCAAACCGGTTGGGTGCATCATAAAGGAGGCGGACGCCCGAGGCTATGCGTAGTCGGAGGAAACTTTTGTCGATGCGCAAAATATGGCCATGGAAAACGCACCTGCAACATCAATATGGAGGGGCTGATCTCAGTCAAGAATGCTAACAAGAAAATGGTTCACTGAGAGATCGTGGAGTGCGCGATCTACACACCTGAGAGCCTATAAGATGTTTTCCCGTTGCCTCTGTTCCCCTGCGGCGTTAGCTACGGCCTACAGTCCAGTGTGGGGAAGAGCATTGATGTGTTGAATAAAGACAATGCAAGGCTGTTCAACGTTAGCAACGCAATATCACCCTTTTCATTTGCCGCAATGTGTGTCGCCTGGGCCAACGGAGCTGCGGAGGATTCATGATGTCTTGCGAGTCATTTGTCCGATCGTATGGACCCGCCAAGATACCAAGCAACGAAAATGATGAAAACGCTCAAGCCCCAGCACGCCTCAGATGCGTTGTATTGACATATTATTGGGCAAACGGTCAAACCTTACAAGGCCAGCGGGAAGGTGCGGCGGGCCATCATGTAAACGGCTGGAGCTCCAGCAAACCATACATGGTGAGAAAGCAACACGAATTTTCTGAGTTCTGTCTGCCTGAACCGAAATATTACAGCAGGACGAGATAGGCTAGAATATGAGACTAGCCTGACTATACAAGAAAGAGAAGATAAAATCGCACGGCGAGGACAGGGGTGTACACAGATCACTGCACAGTTTGATTGCTTTCCGACCCGACCCGACCCTCTTGCGAAGGGTCGACGTGGTCAGTTGCTCCAGGCGCCTCATCGTCGGCCAAGAACTCAGTCGCTGCTGGACCGTCGTCGGTGGAAAGACGGATTTGCCCTTCCTGCGCAGTCCATGTCTTGAGTCTGGAGGCAAACCAAACCACCCGTCAGAGAGCTACCATCCGCGTGCATCGGCCAAGAGGAGCACTCACTGATGCGAAACGACGGTGCGCAGACTACTTGCACGCCGCCATAGAAGGTATAACAGGCCCAATGTGCATGTCGTTGCAAGGATGAGCAAGCCAATGTCGCCAAGTGGCTCAGGTCTGTTGCCTTCCCGCGGTTCTGCAAGAGCCATAGGTCGTCGCTTGACGTCAGCATAGCCGCAGTGACGATAGATATTGAGATACCAACGTCCCGGTGTCCCAGGCGGAGCCATGTGGAGCTTTTAGCTTTGACGATAATGAATTGAATGTTATGATTCACTAATGATTCTTGCGATGCTGTACACTAGTGGTCACGGTACGTCCTTCCCACACCCCTAATGAAGCGTGTCGATTACAACCCTCCAATTCAAAGTAGCAAATAAATAAGACTACAATAACAGGATATGTAGCAAGCAATCGGTGGCAACAAGATCAAGAGTAACGGTAGAGGTGTAGAGTACAACTGTCCCAAAGAATATCCGTGCCTCGAGTCTTAGCGAATGGCATTTTTGCTACCGAGTCCCCGTTCATCGTTCTTTGCCTCGTCTTCCGGGGAAGCCCAAACCTTGAACATCTTGATGGTCTCTTCTGCGGGGCTGACAGTAAACACGGAGCAACCATCAGGCCCAATACATGAATGTGCGATGGCGGCGGTATGACCGATGACTGAAACAATTCTTTCGCAAGAGGGGTATAGATGGACTGTCATGGAGTTCGAGAAGGGTGTGACCGGGGCTTCCTTTTCCGAAGGGGGGTATTCATAGTGCGCCTGTGATTTTTTCCAAGAAGAGCCATGTGTGCTTAAAAGCTCTTTGCAGTGAGGTGACCAATGCAGCGAAGTAACGTTTGTGTACGTATTGATGCCAAGTGGGGGGAATACGGGTGAAATCTTATTGACGTCGAATATCTGTATTGCACCATCCGGGAATATCCCGCCTGTTGCTACGAGACCGCTCTGCCATGGGCTCCAGGATATGGCCTGCCCAACTCCGTTCAACAAGAGAACGCCACGAAGTCGAGATATTGCACTTTACCTTTACTGGTCCGTCGTGTTTTGCGAGAAGTTTTTTGTCACCCGACGTAAGGTAATTGTTTGCCCGTTGATCCCAAATCTGAACGATTCCCGAATGATCACCGGTTGCCAGGTATTTTCCGTCCGGCGACCATTTAACGCCATGAACATGTCGTTTATGGCCCCGCGTCTGCCGAATCTCCCGTGGTGTTCGCAGATCAAAGAGGCATGCTCGCCCGTCTTTTCTTCCGACAGCCAAGACACTCTCATTCCAGTGCATGCCTCCTACAGGTGACTTATCGTCCGACCAGTCGACCATCTGCGTCAGCGATAATGCATCCCAAGCACGGATGTTGCCATTGGTTGTGCCGAAGGCGACAACATGCGACTGGACGTCATTGCGCCAATCAAGACTGTGCACTGGTCCATCCTCCCCCGACACGCGACATAAATGTACGATCGCACGTGTTTCAAGGTTTTGAAAGTACACATTAGACTTGAACGCCACACCAATGCGATTTGTCCGAGACCACGCCATAGGGAATGCAAATAGGTCCCGCGAGATACCCGGTCCATCCAAGGCCATCACGAACTGCTTGCGAGCAGCCAAATTCGCTTTCGCAGAGACAGAGGAAGTTGACCTAGGGATATTGAAAAGCTCTGAAACACTTCGGCGTAGCAGCGTTCGAAGCTTTGTTTCTGATACGGAGGAGGGTCCCTCGGCGTAGGTCAAGACACGGTCATCGAGGAGTCCAAAGGATTTGGCAATGCGATTTGAGCGAGGAGTGATATGGAGAGGTATGGAGGCAGGAGAGGAACGAATGGGTACGAATCGATCTGCCTGGAAGCAAGGTCTAAGCAAGTGCAAGGAATGGCATAGCACCCACATCAGTCTCTTCTACGGCTGGCTCTGGTGTCCTCTGCCTGCCCAGTTCCGCTACCAGATCGCAGGACGGGATAGAGGCACGTCTCCGTTTTCGAGCAGAGAGCGTGTTTGAGAGGGTCGTTCTTGATGGCGTACGCTTCATGAGCGACACTGCACATTCGTGGGGAGGGGTACTGGGCGAAGCCTCAGGCTGATCACTGCAGCTGGGTTAACCTAACAGCACGCAGGAGTCGTCTCATACTCAACGATGGCATTATGGACTGAGAATGCGATTTTCTGCGGAGGTCGTGGAGATACAAGTGTGAGATCAAAGGTCTGTTGGCAGTCCCTCAGTCACTGGGTTTGGTCGGCGTCGCTTGAGGTCGGGACTCGGTTATAGTAGGGCGCTGTCCTTGTTGGCAGGTGTAACTTGCCGCTTAGGTAACAGAAACCTCAAGCCAAGTCCGACGAATTCAAGCACTGGCGCTATGGCGCTTCTATCCAGCAACCTCTAGTCATCTGTCCCCTCGTCCTTACATATGTTTTTCTGGAACACGTTCGATTGTCACGGTTCAACGCTTTTGAAGCCCATCTCACCATGACGCACTGCTCAAATTCAGTGCCACCGTGCGTGATTTAGCAGGACACTGGCAGGCTTTTGGGACAAAAAGTGGCACCTCTCGAAACTCGATTTTTGGCTGGATACATTTGTATCCATATTCTGTCCAGGTTCAGAACACTGCTCGAAGTCAAGGACAATCTCGAGGAAACCCACATCAAAAGGATCCTCCATGTGCCTACGAGCTCCTGGCTGCTACCCATTTGCCTCGTATGTTCCCGCACAACTGGCATAACTGAATCTTATCTGGCTTGACAACCAATGCGGTTTTCATGTCTGTGACTTGGTCGCAGAGTATCATCATGTCCACATCTGCCCTGTAGGCATACATGTCGATCACTGGAAACTGTTGATCTACCTGTCGTAAGTACCACTCATTGTCGGCATCGCGAGTCATATCTTCCTTGCCCAACATTCCGATGATCGGGCCAACCCCGAACCATTCTCAATAAAATTAAAATTAAAACTTTTCGTATGCAGAAGGCACTACGTTAGGTGCTGTTCAACTTGGATGCGATGATGCTGTCCTAGGAGCCTCGCAGGTTTCTTCCGACTTTCTCCTCCCCCTCCGCCTGAAAGGGGACAGTACTCTTCACAGAATTAATCCTTAATTGAAGATGAACCGGCGTGGCTAAGGGCATTACTATCCTACCATCGTCATCGCGGTGTATGCTTAAGAATTATAGCCATGATCAGGCAATTCGATCTACTCAGGCTAGTCTGAAGGTCGGCCCAATGGCGCTGAAGATGCGATGTAATGTTTATTCATGTCTTGGAGCTCTTTTAATGAGGATGTAGCCCACTGTCGCTGGATATCGATAGCTCGTTGACAGGAGAGGATGGATATCCGACTATAGCGCCCACCATGATACGGACGCTAAGATGCTACTAGTAGAACATATGAACCGCAAGTTCGAACCTATTCTATGCACATCAAATAACATGAGCCTCTCCCATGCCTTTCCGTGGGTACGTAATTTTCCTGCTCAGCCAGAAAGTGTATCATCTTGGTACAAAACAAAGTCGACATCATTCAACTCTGCCACCCGTGTCTTAGTGCATAGGCTAATCAATTGCCACTTTTCCAAGGTAGGCAATAGCTTGAGGCACTCTCTTCGAAGCGTGCTAGATTTACCCAATTGTTCTTGCCCTCAGGCACGAATGCATCATGCAGTCGATCTGTGTCACCCTCGAAGTTACAAAAATGGATTGATAGTGACAGATGAGTGGCTACACCCTGGGCTAAGGAACAATCTGCCAGGGCCGTATTTGAATTCAAGAATGAAAGTAAATCAGCGGGGTAATGTAACGTGATGGTCTGTGATGCAGCGCAGCGAAGTCACAGTCCTTTTTCCCTTTGCGCCACAATCGCTACGAACTATTGCATCGCGATCGCCCGTCTGCATTGCACCCTCCCGCCGCACCCTGGCCGCCGTCTTCCCGACGTCGGCGTCCCGCTTCCGTCCCCCCTCCTGGGGCCTCGGCGTGCGAGCTTCACCCGACCGGTTCCCACCCGCTTGCCCTCAGGTCCTGCCCACGCTCGGGGCCGGTAAGCGCTTAGGCCCGCTATTTGTCACCTTGCCACCGTTGTTCCATCCCAGATAGCCCGTTTGTGGATTTGTAGATAGTTTACCAATACACAGCACGTTCGATCAGCTCGCTCAGCTGCCTCGTACAAAGAGCGCCAAACTATGGAAACCCACAAGAAGTTCCGTGCGGTGGTAATGTGCCACTTTTCACTTGTGTTTGGCGTGTGGCAGTTGATGCTCAATAATGTGGTGCGATACTACTGGTACGAGGACCCACAAGCGCACACTTCATATGATCATCTCTGTTGAATGGCAAGCCAACGTGTTGTTCTTTTTGTTTGAAATGTGGCGTATTGCCACCCGACGGACCATGTCAATCGGTGGAATAAACCGGCGGCACCACTCTCTGTCTGATCTGCCACCAGCACTGGTGTCCGCACCTACATCACCGTGACCGGGGCCGCTCTAGTGAGTTACCAATTGGCAATCGTTTCATTTCTCTCCTTCGCGTATCTCGAGTGCGATCGGCTTGCCACAGTTACCCCCTAGAAGTGTTAAGCACTTGTCCCGTGGACTCGCTTTATACGCGGGTTGTTGAACTATTTCAAAGTAGGCTTGATAGCAGCACGCCTCTGCATCCTTTTTACAGCTGTGAACATGAAGGCACACGTTGCTCTCAGGGTACTGAACACACACGTCTCCGAAATTTGAAAGCATGTTTATTCAATACATCAGGTTCGTCATGCACTCCCTCTTTTTTTGAGATCCAGCGTTTTACATGTCTTGCTGAGACTCTTTTAATGCCACAGGGATTTTTGGCTGAGGGTATTATTTCAGAGACAGCACCGTTCATATACGCAGTATCGATGAAGAGGCACCAATTAAACTATCCTATCTCAAGTGCCTGGGGTGAACGCCCTGCAAGGCGACCGCTCCACTTAACCATGCTATACTCGTTACACTACTAAACTCCCTACCGCGAACAGCTAAGATATCACGACTAGATAACCGTCTGGGCCGTAACGAATGCCAGGTGAAATTATCATGGAAGAAACTGTGCTCACATGAATGTAAGAACACGCTAAAGCCATATATACAAAGTAGCTAAGCGTGAAGAACATCTATAGTGCAACGGAAGACTCACATCACTACACCTTACAGCATAGGCGGTGTTGAATCAGATTCTCGGGGCAGCAACAAACGTTTCGGCTTCCATTGCACGTAAGGATGCCACCTTCTAGTCGGACCACGGTCGACGACCAGAGGTGCATCGACCGGATCAATTATTGCAGCAGCCCCGAAATTACTAGGAAAATCGTCGGGTGGAAGAAGTGCTCGTTTGTCGCCTTTCACCCGCCTATCACGATGACGAGTTGCGGAGTTCTCAGTCGCCGGGCGATACAGCGCGTGTAGTTTCTTGAAAGCATTGCATGGCGAATGATAGCACTCGTCGGACATGACAATCGACCAAACCCAACGAATAATGGCTTCTTCGGGTGTTAGGGTTATAGTGCGGTCTGGGGATGGCGGGCTCGGGATTATGAATACACTGGAGTCTGGACTGGAGCGAGAGCCGCTGAGTAGTGCATTGGAGACAATGTCGTCCATGTGATTAAAGATGTCTTCCAATGTTTTCCACATGAATTTAGCCTCCACGGCAAGCTCATCTCGGTCGTGAAAATACTTCGCAGAGCTTGCAGTTGAGAAGCGCACGCCCCGCTCCGTAATGTAGATATCATAAGATTGAAATGAAAAGAAGATACCATGTCGCTGAATGTCCGTGACCGCTTCGTAAACAGCAGCCCGATCGGCGGGGGTGACAGATCCTGCATAGAATGAACCCATGGTAGTCCATGACTTGATAGAACGTACGTCCGACGATAGCCTCCATCATGAGACCGACGACAATTCCCTTTTGGGAAACATGCGCTTCGAGATCAAAGAAGTAATGCCCTACACCCATGGATTGTACGAGTTTTTGCCCGCGGCTTTCAGCGGATACGTAGTTCGCCCATTCGTCCCGCCAACCCATAAAAAGGTCGACCTCCTTCCCTATACAGAGCTGAAAAGCCGCATCGAAGACTTGGAATATTATTCACCTTCGTAAATCCCTTCCCAACATAATCCAGATTGGAATCGTGTTATCTAGATGAATAGAATATGGTCAGTGATGTTACGGCATTCTAGGTGTATCCCAGGGATTTACCTTGATATCATCCAACTCGACCACCTATGCATATCTATGAGCACGGACAAACGAAACGATGCGATGCTTGGGCCCACTTTGGTCCATATCGGGTAAATGTTTGGCAAGTGGCGTTTCCTGTAAACCAGATGATAACTGCCGTTCTTGAGGCGAACCAGGTACGCCCAGTTGTTTTCCCCGTTAAATATGATGCTGTCGAGCATGGTTTGTATAACCTCCCGGAGATGCAAAAGCGCCCGATACTCTTCCAAATAATTACCCGTAGGCAGACCGTTTTCCGGAAAACAGCCCGGCCGCCACCACGGTTCGGCTTGAATGACTAGAAAGATGCCGTCCTAGTTGCCGTCGATTGTTTGAGCACAAGCCACATGGAAGACATGATGAGAGCCACTAACCCTCCACAGCATGTAGAATCTCCCCACTCCGAAGTAATTTACTGCATCGATTTCGAGAGTCAGACCAGTGATATCCATCTGGCGCTTCAACTTGACAATATCCAGGTTTGGCTGTGCATATAGTTCAGTACCTGAACTACATAGCGAATGATGCGAGGCAAGTTACGAGGACCCACAGGCGTAAATTCCATCTTGTGGAACGACGATATGGTGAAGAATGAGTCAGCGTGCTGTGAGTCCAAGGATGCCAGTAGTCACGGTGGCGGGTCGAGGGTTACTACTACTTGACCTTCTGTATTTGGAAGGTTCGGCTATTACATAAAATTACAGACCTTCGGAACACCGTCACTACCGATGGCCTCCAAGGCTGATTCAATGTTGACGCACTCTCCAGTCAGACTGTGGCTACACTTGTATGCGCACCCCGGATGCTTTGAGGTTGCTCCAGTGCGCCGCTAGTCTTTTTGTTGCGTATCTCACACTACAGTCACATCGTGCCGCCACATTTATTTCCTCGACACGGAAGCGTCGGGCGCGCACACACATACTCTGCATCATTTTACAGGCGGGCCGACCGTTTTTATCACTTG
>JBBPKG010000092.1:15875-35052 GCA_038089115.1 Fistulinella cinereoalba | reverse complement strand
CCATTATATGAGGTTAAACGGGTGCAACAATACCAGCTCGCATCCCAATCTTCACTTCGTCTCGCCGCCAGGGGAAGCTCCGCAGGAAATCGAGGTAAATGTCCTCCCACGTAACTTGCCTTTGGTGGAACCTCTAGCCGGGGCGCCAAGCCCAGGAAGGTGAGAATTGCCGCTGGCGCAAGCGTTGGCGGAGTCAACTGGCACGCCGCCGAAAAATGTGTAAAGGCACTGGACGGAAACATCGCTGCCGGCTGTGAACGAGGAAGAAATTCGGTCCACGAAGGCCGCGATATTGGGTACTAAAGACAAGCGATTGAATGAGATAAGGTTAATTGAGTTTTAATGGAGAGACAAACAATACAAAAAAACAAACATGGTTAGACGCAAGCGCAGCCAACTTCATGATGGGCATCATATGAGGGAATCGATTCAAGTTCCGCATGATATGCTCTGTGAGGAAGGTCTGTTTCCCGGAGCTTGAGCGACCAAATGCGATGAAGCTTACTCGGACGAAGGAGGAACCAGAGTAGCCACATGGCAATCGCGTTCCTCTCGTTATCAATGGGCCAAGCATGTTGAAGCACCACCGTGCGTACTGCCAGGGATGCGCCTTCGTCGCCAAACCAGTATTCCATCAGCCAAACATCTATCTCTGCAAAGTCGAGAAGTTGCGTCTCGTTTTTTCCGTCATTCTCGAGCATCATGAGGTAAGCTAACCAAAGCAGGTCGATCAGGGTTGGGGGGGATGGAGATGCCACCGTGTTCCGTATCTGACAATCTGTCCGACCTCGGATTCGCTTCAAATATATCCACCTCTTCTTTAGTTCATTGGCGAGTACGCGAGGCGTGTTGATATACGAGCCCAGTCGGCGGAAGGCAGAAGTCGTGTCAAACATATGGCCAAATAGGCGAGCATAGAGGCAGGGGTTAGCTTCGAAAGAAAGCGACTGGTAGATCTTGCAGCATGTCAGGAGTAAAGGAGGCAGACCCGAGGGAGGTCCGGTGAGACCCTGGGTCGCTACGAAGGAGGCGATGCGTTCGAGAACTTCTTGAGGAACTGATTCCAACATGGGAGGTATTCTGATAAGACTCTCTTAGTGAAAGCCAGGAGAACTAAGATACAGGGCTCGGGGTTTAAACGTTTACCCCCCGCTGAGCCCTCAAGCTGGTTCGCGCTTACCACATTTGGAAATGGGCTTCCGTTGTCTCGGAATCCACCTTAACATGCAGCATAGTCCCTTGATACATGCGACCTCGAGCGCACGATGTGTCTACGTTAATGTCCCAGTTTTAGGCTGGTGCGTGTAACCTAGTGCGGCAATTTTACCTCTCTACATAGGCTGAATATAGATTCCCATTCCGCAGGCTGCTCTGCGCTTGCGATATGCCTCCATCGTCCCACAAAGTTACGTGAAGAAATAACTACCCAGAGCCGTGAGCTACGCTCAATATACAGTCACCGTAAGGATAGGTACTCACCATAACCTCGAAACAATGCACGTCCGAGGTCAACCCTCAGGGGATCCAGCTATAACACTGGATCAGGCCACTGACAGCACATGATCTCAGGACGCGTCACATACCGGTTCACGCAGGAGTACAACAAGCCCATCCGACGGTCGGACCCTTCCTATATATTTGTATCCACTCCATGCCGTAGCGTACCGTGCCTCCGTCTGACAGAAACAGTCATTTTACGAACAAGATTAAATACAAATCAGCATACCGTCCCGGTGATAATTACATCTAACGCTCCTATTCCGGAAATATCACTTGGAATGTCTCCGGGCCGCCGAAGTGGTGTGTAATGTGTTCTAAAAGAGTTGTTTGCGCCGATGAACTCGATTCCGGACTGTGGTATTCCCATCGTTCAGTATGCCGAATTAAACGGAAATTTGGGAACCGACCTCGTCCTCCTGCCATTGGCACCCAAGAGGTAGAAATGCATTGAAGAATGAAAATTCATCCTCGGCTCGTGGCAGAGGTATTGAGTGGCAATAGAACTCGCGGAAACGGACATAAAGAGGCCATCGACCAAAGGTCGGTAGTGATGACGGTGCCTCAGCAGAATATAGCATCGACTTGTAGTCCTCTTGGTAAGGTGCCTGGAGCGCTCAGTTACGAAATACCCGACAAACAGAGTCGACTCACTATAAAAGATCCTTGCCAGCGTCCCGAAAAAGTGCCTGGAATATAATACAAAAGAGGGGAATGTGGCGATACCGGACCACCGCTGGATAATGAACGATGCCAATCGGGATCGTGTCTACGGCTTTTGAGAAGTTCGTCAAATGGGTCGCCATAACTTTCACTAGCTAACCATGTCACACATCGGGTATTCAAATCATCGATATCGTCGCGCGTTGGCCCGCAAACGACACCTTTAGCAAGAGCATCTTCACGATCCAAGGGAAGCTCGGGTGGGACCTTGACACGGAAGTATTCTATTCGTGCAAAATAGTTCAATATCGCAAATGTAGCGATCGGAGCCAAACGTAGAGTAGTCCGTTGACCAAAATAATCCAAGGTAATTTTGATGGTTCGATCCGCTGGATGATTGCTGTAATTTAACGCGCTGATCTTCGACATGCCGGATGCTGGGAACAGAACCTCGGGGTATACGGAACATGGATACTTCGATTGACATCGACACATCAGATCTGATGTCTGTCAATAGACAATGTACATACCCTGAAGCCTGCGAAGGCGAACGGAGCGAGGCGGGTCATAATATCCTTTCTAAGTTCATCGGTCTCTTGATCAAGGCTATCTATAAATACGTGAGATGATGAAGGTGGCACAAGACAGAGAAACTATATTTACCTCGAGAGCTAATGAACCAAAACAAGGCGATAGCTAAGGTGTTCAGTTCATTTTCCAGTGGCCACCCGTGATCGCCGGAAGTGCCCTCGAATAGACGCTCGTGTATGAAACCGGATATAAAAGTGGGTAAATCTGCCCAAAGGACTTGCTCCCAATTACGCCCATCGTCTTCGAGAAGCATGGCATAGATTGTAGCGAGCACTTCTGCCAGATTAAGATGCCATATGTCCCCTTTTCGAATGATCTGTAGCGCAGTATACCGTCGTTGTATCTCTTGCTTCAAGTTTTGGTATGTTAGCCTCGTTTGTGATAAATGGCGACTAGGTGAGGACATATCAAGTTGGTCCAGAAGCGGCATAGAATAGAATAAAGGGTCAGGGTTTGGCGGTCGCGTGGCATACGACATGGGGAGGGTGAGACGGAGAGGACGGAAAAGGCTGAGCGTAGCCCACGGAGTCTCCTTGTTAACAACCGGGGAAATATCGTGTGCGAATCCGGACAGTATGAGGGCAGAAGCGGCGAGCATTCTCGTGAGCAAGTGGAAGTGGATGGCCAGCCATAAGTAATGTGCAGATACATGGTGAGACGGTGTCTTGCCTGCTGCCTCAGAAGGTTAGACCTGCCATCACGGCATGGTGGGATAAGCGCAGCACCACGAAGTGCGGTCAAGAGACGGAGCGGCAATGGCAAGGCTGGCGCCCTCTACTATTTGGGTCCACCCGATATTACTTCTGAGGTCCCAGCTCAGTGGGTAAAGTTGGCAGATGAAGAAAACATACGTACGGTTAGTAAAATTGCGGCATAGATTCGGAGCCACCCGAGGACCCCGATAGAGCACAAAACGCGGGATCTGTTACTCAAACAGGCTGTAAATCTCAGATTGGGAACCAATTTCGCGGTGGAAACAACTGCCTTAACTTGAAGTGTACCCCTGAACTCGCAAGCGAGTTCCGCTGTGCCATCATTATGGGGCCATTCCACCAATGATAGCATGTTGCAAGGACTCGGGCCAGCACATATGAAAGGTATCTCGTGCTTCCCTTCGCATAACCATCCTTGGAAGGCTTGGTACCGACGGTTTAAAGCTTCAAGGACGATATGAAGTAGCTCGAATTGATCAGCTGGGAGACACGGCAATAGAAAAAGTGCTCAGCCCCGACTCGGACTTTGAGGCGGAGTCGACCACCTGGCAGCTACAGCATGCATATGACACAACTGCAATTATGCACGGATTAAACGTGGTGCAAAAGGTAGATGGGCTGCACTCTGGTAGCATACTGTGCACCATCCTCTTGGACGTTATATCAGTATCAGGCCCTTCAAGGAGCAAGCTCGACATCTATGAAAAAAATAATTTAGTGGGACTCCGGGCAAGTATGGATCCGACAAAACATCGTCGAGATTGAATCTGTGCAACCTGTCAATAATTTTTTAAATGTTACCCTAGTCACTACAGTATTTTCCGCTCCGCGCGCAGGGCCAACAAGAATCCCGAGGTTCTGGCGCAGAAGCGGTAACCTTGTGTGATCGACATATTGGCGTTGGAAGACGGCCGCATGTTGGCCTCCGCTGGAGAAAATTACACGGAGGAAGGTAGAAGTCTTCGGGGGAACCGACTGAATACTCACGTAATTACTCTGGAGTCCGAAGCCGCTGGCAGCCATTCGCGAACGTCACATCCACTTTACCGGCATCGGGATGATCAAACATTCTCGGGTTGTGCACTCAATTCATTCACGTTGATCGGCTTATTCTGAAAATGGCACCAGACACGCATTTCACACAAAGGCTCATGTCCCTCACGATCAACCAAGGCTGTGGGTCATCATATCAGCCTGTTTATAGAAGCCTATCTTGTTGGGAATGAGAGCGGCAAAAAATCGAACGTTCTGGTACTACGGGAAATTTGTATCAGCTTTTAGACTCTGCCAACGCGATTAAACTGCTCGGCAAAAATTCCACTAGTGAGTTGTCGAGTTGGCCTAAGGAAAGGACAAAAAAAAGGAGGGCCAGTAAGCCCTAACATGCCGGCGTAAGGATGGGCAATTTCCGTTGAACCTTGATCGCGCAGCTGCTTTGTGACAAAAGGCAAGCGTCACCACGTAAGTAACTTCTGGAGTCCGGAAGTCTGTGACATATGCCGGGAATCAAAAGATACGTTTTGAATTTTGAGTTGGAGCGCTTCCATAGCCGCCATTAATATTTCGTTAGGTGCAAAACCACAAACACCAAAAGTTCATCAATTGATCGAATTGAGATTCTTGCGGTAGTGTGCTGCAGAACCCTGCACAGATAACGGACTGAGTGCGTACCTACATCTCGATCGCTGGTTTCATTGATGCTGGGTCGCTTCGACACCGAAGCCTCGCAGGCTTCATACGTGATCGCTTCACCAACCGCACGTGTTGTTGCGCTGACCCCGACTGCGACGTGCTTGTGGTGAAGCTGTGAGGAACATTCGATGCTTAAGTCTGCACACTGGGTCTAGTTTGCGGAGTGAAGAATGGAGCGGCGTAGCCTCCATTGTCCAGAATGACTGCTGGTCGGTCAGTTAAACTAAGTGAGATGCCCAGTAAATATAATCACGCCCACGAGGTGAATTGGTGAATATTTGAGTCATAGAGGACATGTCCCAATGCTTTAGAAAATTGGGGGCCAAATTAGTGCAATACGGAGCCAGCTCAGAGATATTTTTGAATTTTCAACTCAGCCAATCATCGATCATCGACGAGCACTGGAAGCACCTACCCTAAACACCGACAAACGAGAAAAGAAAAGCGGCTGTTTCTATCGATCTTCATCCTAGCCCTCTCGCTCGAACCATGTCCGCCAACCTTAGCACCCTCGAAAAGCATCTGGCCTCACGGTCTTACGTGGAAGGGTGAGTCCTGGCTCATTCGGTCTTTCGGCCCTGCTCCCCGGCCACACTTGATGAATATAATGCTATGGTCCGTGTTTCCAAGAAGCGATTAGACACCGCTGTACCAGAATGCAGACATTTTTTTCCCTAGCCACCTGATTTCTAATATCCTTTGTGAATTTGCCAGCCAGACGGCTTGCTAACCTACCATTTTTTTTAGATACACGCCTTCCCAGGCGGATGTGCACGTCTATAAGGCGATAACTGGACCCATCCCACCCAGCTACCCGCACGTAGCGAGGTGGTACTCTCACATCACGTCTTACACCGCGGAATTCGACGCTTTGCCCGGCTCGAGTACCGCAGGGCAAGCTTTCACTCAGGCTGCCCCTGTCGAGAGCGCTGCTTCGGCTGCCGCTGCCGAAGAGGAGGAAATCGACTTGTTTGGTGAAGATGAGGAAGAGGACGAGGAAACTGAAAGGATCAAGGCGGAGCGGGTTGCGGCGTATAACGCGAAGAAGGCCAACAAACCAAAAGCAGCAGCCAAGGTTCGTGTCAGGTTGATTACCACGTCGTTGCTAACGTAAAATTGCAATAGTCTGTCGTCACCTTGGAAGTAAAACCATGGGATGACGAGACCGATATGAAAGCGCTGGAAGAATCGGTCCGATCCATCCAAATGGAAGGTCTCGTCTGGGGTGCTAGCAAGCTTGTTGCCATCGGCTACGGTATCAAAAAATTGCAGATCACTCTTGTTGTCGGTGCGTGCCAGCCGTAGGCATTGGTGCTCCGAGACTAATTTTATCACTAGAGGACGAGCTGGTGTCCCTGGATGAACTGCAGGAGAAACTTACCGAATTCGAAGACTATGTGCAGAGCTCTGACATCCTGGCCATGCAGAGTACGCCTGACCTGTGTTGGGTTGTTCTTGGACTGACGCCTGTCCGCAGAGCTCTAAATGTCGGACGACGTTGGATGGGAAAGGAAGTAGAGCAGGTGCATGTTGTAATTGTATGTGACAAACGAGAACGTGTGTTTTTCGTTGGCTTGCGTCAAGTTGATTACACACGGGCTGTGTGCGGCGACCTGAGCTAATGCCGACTAAGGCGACATTGCATGCGAATCTCGCAGAGGTTGTGTTCACATCAACCCCCGATCAGTGGTGGAACAAGGTTAGCTCGCAGCGTTGAATGGGGATCCAGCTGCGGTGTTCTGGTACCCAACCCCCCCTTTCGTCGACCAGCTCGCGCTTCCGACCAGTGCGGCTCACAGCTTCACGACGGCGGCGCAGGGCAACCACAATACGACGGTTCACTCAAAAACACGTTCATCTCCGTTACTCGCAGCGAGCCGATGCCACACCAGTGCAGATCGTGTACACAACGGGCAAATTTGTATCTGACGAGGCTCGCGGATCGAAATTGCTGCCGCGTTGGCCTGCCCCACCGGCCAAAAGCGCTTGGTGGTGCTGCGCTTTGCCGGCGTGCAGATATGTTGGCAGGGGGTGGCGAGAGAGTGAGCCCTAGATCTTTGCCAGATGTCTTTTTCATCTTTCTCACACACGCGTAGCTTGGGACTCGGCCTGTGAAGGATCAGAATCTGTCACCCGTCGCTTGACCTCGAGTAGCTGTGTAAACCTTCTGGTAAGCTAGCAGCGGCCCCTGTCACCGCCCGAACCCGCAGGAAAAGCCAAGGTGGCTAAATGAAATCACGTCCAGGCACCGCGCGGGCGAACGGCACCCATGCCTTTAAATACAAAAAGATCTGAATCTGTGTACCATTGCACGCTGCAAGTTCCACTATTGAACATGATTTTCCCAACCGGAAAATGTTCCACTTTCCTATGCAGAAAAAACGGTGCGGAGATCTGGGTTACGCTATGAACGGGGGATGGGGCTCCAGAAGTATTTAAGGCCGTCCAGACGACCGGCGTCCTTCGTCATACTCGCCATGCCTTCGCACTTGGAACGTATCCCCCTCGACGTGCTCACACACATCGCCCTCTTCACGATTGATCCCACGCCAACCTCGGCGCTCGACGCGCTCCTCCACCTCTTGCTCGCTTGCCGTCACATTCACCGCCTCCTCTCCATCGACGCCTGTCCACAGCTCTACGCGCGTCTTTTTCGTGAACAGTTCGACCTCGGTGGCCACTCTCGTCGGGAACGACATTGCACGAGGACGACGTCATGCTTGGCCTCCGAGTTTCGGACGCGCCGACGTGTGCTGCGACGGATACGGCTCTCGCAAGTTACCACGCGGTATATACTGGACGATCTGTGGACGACATATCTCATGCTCCTGGAGAGCGATGAGCTGAATGAGCTGCAGCTTCGGGCCGTAGGCGTCGAACACTGGATCCTACGCGTCCTGCGCGAGTCGTGTTCGCAACTGGAGGGGTCGGAGAGCGATAGGCAGCGCTTGGCGTTGGCTGTTTCCGTGGCGTGCTTGGTTCTGTCTCACAGTAATCCGCATTCAGATCTTTACTTCATGAATCGCTTCTCAAATGACCCTGATTAGACCAGATATCCTCGATACCAGTGGGGGATCGTAATCAAGTGCTAAATTTACTTCGCCCTTACACGAGACACATACCAAAGGTGAGCATATGACACTTGCTGTGTTGTGCATCCTTCACAACTCGCCATTATCGCTGCTGCAGTGCCTCCCGACACACGTAAGTGGCGTGGCAGAACGGAGTTATACGATATCGACCCACCGATCGCAGGGCCAACGGTCCGATAGCCTTTCCGATGCAAGCGAGCAAGCCGACGCCCATACGACGCACACAAATTACTATCGCCACTTTGCATTATCCACCCCAAACCTCCAGACAGCCTCGGTTTTCCTGACGTTTGCGTTTTTAGAGGCAACGCCTCTGCAGGTTCCGCCCCATCTGCCAGCAACCCGAGCTGTCGCGATCGCGACAGGCAGACATGGGCCCACAATGGATGACTTTGCTGTGGTTACGAAGCGAAGAACGCCGCTTGTGGCAGATTCATTTCTTCAGTCTCAGTCTTGTGAATCAAACACGGATCTCGCGAAGGAACGACAACGGGCATCAAGAAGTGACATGCATGACGAAGACTTCTATCGGATAGCCCGTCATTTGGACGCGCCCGTAGAGGCCCGGCAACTCCACGCGTATCTTCCTGGCCTCCTGACCGGCGTTTGGGAAGGCTCCTATATGGTCCGCGAGTTCTCGGATTAGGGAATGGGTATGGAGCGCGACTGACATCTCAGGACAGGTCGCCCCTGTGACTTCATGTCCCTCCGCAGGCTCTCCTGGCCCCAAAATTCTTCCAGATTTCCTCTGTCGACAAGCGATCCAATTCCGCCTGGAGGAATATGTAACCTATAGCCCGTGGCTGCCGTTGCCCGTCGAAACCCAAGAAGGCTTTGACGGGTACGTCCTCCGGGATCTTTCCGCTTGTGAAGAGGAATGCTCTGTAGGTCCCATTTCTTATGATTGCGTGCACGAATGTCAACATGTTGATCTTCTGCGTGTTGGAAGAGAATCCAATTCTCTGACGGCAGCGCGGTGAAAAAGTACCATTACGAACCGTTCCGACTTGGCGGCGCGTCCGTGTCGGGGAGAGACACTCGTCATGCGCTCGATGTCGTTATTGCTGGCGAGGTATGGGTGCTTTTGTACCATTGAGGCAGTCCATGCTCACGGTAGCGATAGACGCCGCGTCGATTTGAGGCGGCCTGGGGGTCCTATAGGTTCATTGGGCGCGTGCGATTATCCGACGGTTTGATAACATTGACGAGAAAGCAGGTACGGGCCTGTTTGCTCCGGTTGGAAGGCACCTTTCTTATTCGCCGTCTGACAGAAGGCTGACGATGACGGGAGCGGGACGTGGGTATTCGAAGGGTACCTGCGCAGCAGATCCACGCTTGCCGGACGCTGGAGCTCGCTCTGCGGCAGTGGTCAAGACGGTATCGGAGGCATCTTCAGCGTATCGAAAACTGCTGAATAGGATCATCGAGGGTCATTAATGAACACTTAATGAACGGAGTTCTGATATCACCAGTCTCCCAGAGGTGCTGCATTGCGATTTATTTTAGCACCGCCCGCTATCTTTAGCTGCGGAAATTGTGTCGAAGTGCTTGGCACGGGGAGAATGGATATGCGTGCACGGGTCGTCGCGGATCGCATGCAGGGCGGCAGAAAGGCGAAGGGCGCGGGCGTCGGCGAAGAGTGAGTTTTTTTTGCGAGTTAACTTTAGCCTATACCTTGAATTAGAAACATTTTCTTATGCATGGACTACGCCCAACCCCGCATGTCATATGATGCTATAGGACGATTACGAGATTGTATTATCTTGGTTTTGAGTTACGTTCAGGAGGCGTGTATACTTGCGGGGGACCCATGCACAAATAGATGACAAACACGGTGAGTGAACTTTTCCGCTACGGGCTCCGTGCATGTGAGAACCCGATATAAAGAGAAAACGTTATTCGGTTGCGCCCTAGTTGTGCAGAGACATAAAAGTAGTAGTAAGGGGCTAGGTTGTTGGCAGTGGCCGGGGCCGAGCAGGCTGCGTGTGCCCAAATGCGCGGCGACTAGAATCAGGTCGTGTGAATATGAATATGAAATGACGGTTGAATAGAAAGAAGAGGAAACACATGTTGCAGAGTCGGACGAGCAGTTTTGCGCCACATTCGATGTACGGAATGAAGGAGAATTTTGGCCTCATTGAATAGGCTTGAGAGAGTGGGAGATTTGTCGCTTGTAGCATCTGCGGACCGGGGGAATGTGACCGGGGGATGGGTTCTAGACTGGCCTCTATGAATACATCAACGCGGTATGAGAGTGAATGAAGAGATGAGCGTGGAATGAGCTCTGGGACGAAGAGAGAAAAATAATCTGACCGACGATGTGAAAGCGGTAGTCGGGTTCACTGACTCATGCGCAAGTGGGCAAGGGTGCCCATCCGGCGAGGCACAGGTGAGAAAGCCCTGGGGAGGGGGAGCGAAAGCATAAAACTTATCTCCCCACACGTGGATGTGAAAACTAACGTAAGGGGGATATTTACGTCGCTGTTCTGTAAATATGATGCGTGGCAGTCCAAGGAGTGGGCTGTGGAAGATTGTCGGGTCAGTGTTGGGCTGGACGAGGCGGAAATTGGATAGGAATGGACATGGGACTCATGAGTGAGCGGGTTCATGTGACAAGGGGGTCGATCGGTGTGATACGATAAGGTCGGGAGGACGAGAAAGTGGGGCAGATTCATGCCCGAGGACGGCCGATCGCTCGGCCAGGCGAGTAGGATGAGTTGCCGGAGCACCGTGGAGACGAGGGCGAGTTCCCACGGCGGGGCGGGGTTAACCCGGCCTTGCATCGATCAAATGGCGTCCAAATCCGGAGTGCGGAAATTGAACTCGCCGGAAGTGACTGCGGGAGAATGAACGGACCCCCGGCCGCTCGCCGGGCCATGCCGGGGGCCGCCCCGCTGTTGTGCCGTGTTTGTGATGTTCCCACGGTGACTGACCCCCACGCGTTTTCCCGACGTTGTTTCCGCCTCGCAACCGTCTCGTCCTCGTCCTCGTTCTTGACGTCCGCTCGTTCGCAATGGCACGCCGTTCCTTTGCCGTCCTCGTCCTTGTCTCCGCAGCCCTTGCACAAGTGTGTCCCGTCTTCTTTTTCCTTCTAGCTTTGTGTTGACCCCACCGTCAGACGGATTCGTTTATACCGTCCGGAATTTCCACCGGCTGCTCCAATTATCTCACCTCGCTCAACAATAATGCCTCCTTTGCAGCCTGCACCGAGCCCTTCACCAACAACCTCCAACAGTTTGCACCCGGCGCCAATGCCACCGTTGCCCCCTCCTCCCTGTCCTCCGTCCTCGATACCCTCTGCGCGAGCAGTACCTTTACCTCATGCCCCCAGAACACCGTCACTGCCCAGCTCACTGCCTTTTACGCCGCCTGCTCGAGCGAACTCACCTCCTCCCCGAACCTAAACGTCAAGACAACTTACGACGTCCTTTACTCCCTTGTCCCGCTTAGGCAAGCCATCTGCGCAAAGGACGACAGCGGTGCCTACTGCGCGGTGCAGTCCTCCAACTCCAACTCGAGCAATGTCGCCCTTGTCGACCAGGCAAAGGCTCAGCAGGACAACCTCGTCAACAACTACCTTTATACCACTGTCAATGGCGGTACCCCCGCTCGCCGCGACGCCTCCAACTCGACCGTCGCCTACGCCCCCAATATCACAACTTACCAGAGCACCAACCTTCTTTTCCTCTTCCTTCAGCCTTCCATGTCCAGCTCTGCTCTCTGCACAACCTGCACTAGAAACATCCTCACCCCTTACATTACATTCGAGTCTAGTTGCCCGTACGCCCCCGGCTTGGCCGCGAGTGAACTCTTCACCGGTCAGGTCCCCCTTTATAACAACGTCACCAGCAAGTGTGGCCAGAACTTCCTCAGCGGCGCGGTTCAGGCAGCTGGTGGTTTGTCTGGCGGCCTCCTCAGTGGTGCTGCATCTCGTATCGCCGGACAGGAACTCTCCGCTGCGGTCACCGCGATAGTCGGTGTGGCCGCTTTCGTTGCTGCCGCTTTGTGATGGGATAGAGTGATACCATTATTGTGGGCTTTCGTCGTTAAAATAAGCTGGTTCTTTAGCGCGTGGCCAATATTGATGTCTGATGGTTCTCTGGACGAGTCAAGTTCTTATTTTATCTTGTATATACCGCAACTTGCTCTGAGCACGCACTACCCTGACGTGGATAAAAAGTTCGGAGCATGGACTCATCTATCCAATAAATCTCTTCCTTGCCGACTCGGAACTTTCCGGACAACTCGTCAACAAGGTCATTATGACCAAATTATGACATACATTAGGACAAACTGGTCTGCATTTCAGACTTCTCTGACGGCCATTGCACACGACAATTGTCAAGGTTGCGGGGATCTCGAGACTCATCTTGGATCTGAACGAGGGGATAATAAGCTCGCGTCGGGTCTTGGTTGGTGTCACCAATGAGTCCAAGACCAGTCTGCTCATTGAATAAATCGTGCTACTCGATCTGGCGTGATACTGAGCGGCGTCACCAACTCATGAATGAAAATGTACACACGTACATACACGCCTACATCCGTACATCTGAGGTCATTTCGCCACTGACAGCGGCTACGTCGTCAGACCTGAAGAATGAGCACCAGCAAGGCCACCTCGACTGCGAAGACGACTATGGCCACAGCCAGGACGTCCAGTCCTGCAGTGATAAAAGGCCGCCCGAACTCCCGAGCCTGCTCCTGGCCTTTGGTCGGGATGGCTTCTTGGCACAATGCAGACATCCTTTCCCGACTGTAGTCTGCAAAATCGTGACGAGAGCGGCGCGCGCGTATGTACGCGAGAGCAAGGAAGAGCACTGACAGAACCAAGAAAAGGATGCCGACTGGCGGCCGAGATAAGCGTCCACGGGACACTACAATAAACGACGTCCTACCTTTATGGAACGCGGGATTGAACAGACGAATGACGGTAATGGCATAACACAGATTTGCCAGCGCAGAGCGTCGGTAAGCTCCGTCAAAGGTCCGGAGTCGCGCTCGGAGCTCGGTGAGCTCGACGAGATCGGTTGGTGAAAACGAGTCTGCCCGATGGCCCCTTGTTGTCCGTCCAGTTTATCAGCCTATCTGGGGGACTCAACATTAGGTCTGACCTGTATGAGTGCATGAGGCAAGCATCGTGAGACCCGAACTGGTTCGCCGCGGCTCACTTTAGAGCTTTTCTCGACGCGTCTTTCATGCTTGGTTCGACGGTCTCTGCAGGCGGCCGCTTGGCACTGCGAGCCTCTAGTTCGAGGTGTGTGTGCTTCATTTCCGCTGCACGCGCGCTCACCTTGTTGTAGAACTCTCGCTCGGGCTTCACTCCAGCTGGGTGCATTCCAGGCATGTCCATTCGGTTTTTCGACTGTCCTGCCTGTGTCTAACTGTGAGTAGCAACTGCCTGGGCCGTCGGTAAAGCTGCCTTCGCATGCGCGGAATTACTGGTGGTCGAAGCCCACGCCCCCCGAGGTGGTAAAGCCTCCTTCCGTGGACACCGTCGCACATGTCACCGCTGCAACGTCTCCTACAGCACCCGAAGGGGCGGTAACTTCGACGGGTATATCCTCCGAACAGGCTGCTGTAACCGTTGCAACTTCGCCGGAGTCCGTGTCGCCGCCACCTCTGGCCGACGTATCGGCGGCATCCGACATTTCCGACGTCGCGACCAACGTCATTCCGCCGTTGCAATACGGAGACTTTGCAGCTCTTGGCATCACAAACTGGTGGCCGTCGGGCATCATGAGCTGGTCCTTTGAGTTGCTGCAAGTGAGCACCGGCATGCCCTGGTTCTACACCATCGTCGCAGGCACGCTGTTCTGGCGCGCGCTGCTCATTCCCACTGCACTGACGAGCATGCGCACCTCCGGGCGACTCCGCCCATACACCGAGCAAATGAAGACCCTGGATGAACAAGCTCAGGGAGTCAAGGACCGCGCCGTGCAGATGGAGATCATGTTGAAAAAGCAGAAGCTGATGGAAAAGGCGGGCGTGTCCCTCCGATCCATGTTCATCCCCCCCGTGGTTCAGATGGTCGGCAATTTCGGGCTGTTTTTCGCCGTCCGAAATATGGTGCAGTTGCCCGTCTCACAACTGACGCAGAGTGGCGTATCATTTTTGCCGGACCTGACTGTCACTGGTGACTACGTCATGCCCACCCTCGTGCTCCTCGCGATGAACGTTCAATTTTTTGTGCGTCATCCTCCCCGAGGGTTCTGATGGTGGCTGATGAGGTCATAGATCATGAAAAGGGAACTAGATCCCACAAAGCCTGTCATGGCGCACACCATGAACGTCATGCGGGTGGCGAGCTTTGCAACGTTACCCATGATGTCGTGGATGCCGACTGTGAGCGCGTCACCGTCTTCATAAATGACCATGCACTGAATTCAGATCAGGGTCTGTGGCTGAGCATGCTGACAGGGATGATGCTCTCTATTACTCAATCGTCGCTGCTGAGGGTGCCCCGGATTCGCCAGGCGCTTGGGGTACCCCCTGCGGCACCAATGCCACCGGTGACGATGCGGGACACGGGTAACGCGATCATGGCGTGGTATCGTCAGACGCGGATGGAGGCCGCGGCACAGCAGGCTGCCAGTCAGCGGAAGCCCAACTGGACGTCGTTACCAAAGGCACGGCGGACACGGTGATGGTTGCGTGGAGTAGAGAATAGCATTTTCGGTACAAATTAAACGGCTCCCCTCTTGCAAACCTGCTGCGTGTTACATAAGCAGAACCCTATCGACGTGTTCACTAGAACGGCGCATCCAACTAATGCACTAGACTTGCCTCGGGGCTAACTGACTACTCCTTTCGTTCCCTAGAAGCCATGTCGTTCTCCATCACCGTCAGCGCACCGGAAACCGGGCCAAGTGACGCACCCGTCGCGGAGGAGGAAGAGTTTTACTCGTCGTGGTCGTTGTTTCTCGTCTGCCTGCTGCTCATCCTTTCCCTATGGACGTCGTACTATCTACAAATAAAACGCATACGGGCGATACATGAAACGTTGGTGGCCATCTTTGCGGGCATGTTTGTCGGCCTCGTCGTTCGTCTGGCTCCGGGCACAATGATCAGAGAGATGCTCGTGAGTTTGATCCTTTCCGATTATGTCTGTGCCCTCGGGCCCTCTGTGGACCATGTCTAGTTCTCGCATGCCGCACAGGCGCACGTCCATATCACTACTGCGCGCTATCGGAAGCTGACTATATTTGCTGTAGACGTTCAAACATACCCTCTTCTTCAACCTGCTGCTCCCGCCCATCATCTTAAACTCGGGCTATGAACTTAAACAAGTGCGTGCTACTGATTTCCGATCGGCTTTCCGCGCTGTCAACTTCGTTCCTGTAGGAAAACTTTTTTCGCAACTTTGGCTCCATCCTCACGTTTGCGTTCCTGGGAACTGCGATATCCGCCATGGGCGTTGGGTGCGTGGCGGCATACCGGGGGCCCGGTTTCTCCCACATACTTACCAGCTTTAGTGCAGGGTGCTCGTCTACATTTATTCGTTTCTGGGGCTGGAGTCGTTGGACGTGACCTTGCTAGAATGTCTGATATTTGGCTCGACGCTGTCCGCTACCGATCCCGTGACCATTCTTGCCATCTTCCAGCAATACAAGGTCGACCCGAAGCTGTACACGATCATCTTTGGCGAGAGTCTGCTCAATGACGCTGTCAGTATCGTCATGTATGAGTGAGTTGTCGCCGCGTCGTCTTCTCTGGACGTGCCTTTGAATACGTTTTGCAGGACGCTGACGCGATTCCACGGCACGGAGATCTTTATATCGTCCATCTTCCATGGGATCGGGATCTTCTTACTCTCGTTCAGCGTGTCCATGGCATTAGGTGTCAGCTTTGGCCTCGCGATGTCCCTGGTGCTGAAACACTCGTCGCTCAGCCTTTATCCATCCATCGAATCCTGCCTTGTTGCGCTCTGCGCTTACACATGTTACTTCTTTTCAAACGGCCTCTCCATGTCCGGCATCGTCTCGCTCCTCTTTTGCGGAATCACACTCAAGCACTATGCATATCACACCATGTCTCGTCGGACGCAACGCACAACAAAGTACATCTTCTCGACGCTCGCACAGCTCTCGGAGAACTTTATCTTCATCTACCTCGGCCTCTCGCTGTTCACGAGCCCGCCTTCGTCCGAACGCGTGACGAATTACGTGAAGCCGCTGTTTATCGCCGTCACGACCGTCGCCGTCGTCTTTACGCGTTACGCGGCCGTCTTCCCGCTCTCCGAAGCGATCAACCTCTTCACGAGGCATGCCCGCGGACAGCGGCACGAGGAGCTGCCCCATTCGTACCAGATGATGCTCTTCTGGGCGGGCCTGCGCGGCGCGGTCGGCGTCGCGCTCGCGGCAGGTTTCAAGGGCGACAACGCACAGACGCTGCGCATCACCGTGCTCGTCGTCGTCGTCCTCACGGTGATCGTGTTCGGCGGGACGACGGCGCGGATGCTCGAGATCCTCGGTATCCGGACGGGCGTCGAGGACGAGGCGGCGAGCAGCAGCGACGAGGACGGGCCGGTGGGCCGTAGCGCGTGGCCTGGGCGACGCATGTCCGGGAGCTGGAGCCGGGGCACCGATGACGCCGTGTCGACCTCGCCCGCGTACTTTTCTGCCGCACAACAGGGGTATGGGCGTGCTGCGCGCGGACGCATGTGGCCGCACAGCTACAACCACCACACACAGGTGCAGTCCTCGCCTGTCGGCACCAACGTGTTCTCGATGGCCTCGTCCGATTCGCTCGTTTCGGAGGTCGAAGTACTTCCAATGGCGGCGACGACGATGCACACGTCGTCGTCTGGTGAGGCTGGCGATGCAGGAAGAGCTGTGGGTGGCCCAGGGGGGTCTGAGGAGCCAGGACAGAGCGCGGTCGTCGGAGAGGACGGTAAGTGGTTCCAGGCGCTGGACGAGCGGTATTTGCTGCCCCTGTTCTCGAATGCGACGGCGAGCCGGACGTTCCACGCACGGCGTGCCCGTCGGAACGCCTCGTTCGCGAACTTGCACGCGGCGTCGACGGCGACGGCCGTGCCCGGGGGCGAGACCCCGCGTGACTCGGAGGACGAGTCGGAGGGCCCAGCGGTGGATCTGACGGGGCACGCGCATGGGGACGCGTATGCCGGTGCGTCGTCGACGGGCACGCCGCCCGCCCGGGCGTTGCCGAGAAGACAGTCCTCATCGCCGCCGCAAGACCGGGTGGACAGTTTGTCCGAAGGAGGGGTGGGTACGCCGACACTGCGGAGTGGGGCCGACGGGCAGGGTCCTGGATGAGTCAGTGCCAGGGTCGGCGCTGACTTGACTTTTTCCTTTTGCTTTTTATTTTATTTTACACTTTTGGGTGTGATGCGCGATGTAAATACAAACGGTTTAGTCAAGGTTGCTCGTTTTGTCGACCCCGTTTGCTCCTCGGCGATCCGTGTGCTCGGTCAAAAGGTTAACGCGAGGGTGTCATTGGGCATGACGATGCGCCGAGGACATCGGAGGCGATCTGCGAGACGACGTATCGGGACTAGTCGAGCGCCATGTCAATGGAAAGATGCGTTCATAGCTTCATGGCCAAGACGGGGAGACACGCCTCGTGGTATCAAGCCACTCGGGAACACTGCCCCGGAGGGAAATAGGAAAGTCTAATCTACTCTACGCGTACATGGTACATTGATTCCTTCGCATCCACGCACAACACCACACATACCGCGAACCATATCATATTAGATCTGCATTCCTGAGATGTGACCGAAGAATACTTTCTTCAACTGATGGATTGATGGCGCGTGCAGAACATTTTGGCATCCAAAGAAATGAGCAATGAGCGACCCACGGTGGGACCGTGATCAGAGGCGCTAGGCACTCACCAACTCGCAGGGTAGCCTGTGTTGCCTTGGTGTCCTGAAATGAATGGAAAGCGCATGGGATAGGGTGGTCAGGGCGGTATGAAGGAATAAAGAAACGCAAGGCAAGGGCCCGCCAGCCAAGGGGCAGGCACGGGTGCTGAGGCAATGTGGACGCAATAGACTTACGATAACGGATGTAAAATGAACATAGAACGGTCGCGGCTCCGGTGAGACTAACTTGGATATGTCCTTGAAATGCGTCTGAAAATCTGAAAGTAGAAAAAGGCACGATGCGCGAAGGCGCAAGGAGAACACGCGGCCACCATCAGATCACTGGCTAACTTGAGAGTGATTGACCAGAGAGGAATGAACATACATTTCATGACTGTGACAACATCATTCTTCCGTTCCCCAAAAGTGGGGATGTAGTCCTTCACACGCACGCCGCGTTTGAGTTTATTTTGGAGAAGGTCACATTTGTTGAGGAAGAGGATAATTTGTGTCTTGGCAAGCATTGGAGAGGAACAGACGGCGCGCCAAAGCTGGTAACTGTCTTCCAGCCGGTTGACCTTTGAGTCTTCACGCAGCCTCTCGTTGAAGCAGGATATCGGAGAAAGAAATATGATCGTGTCCATATCGTCAAAGTAGGGAGCCCAAACCGCTCGCTGGGGAATGGTGTCCCATGAATCGCAAGACCGAAAGAGAGGGAGTGCTTACAGAAGATCTCGTGCCCCCGACGTCATACATTACCCATTCTCTCGCTAGATATGGAATATGGTCAAAGATCGTGATTAGAGGTACGCATGGCCGACAAACCTTCACCCACGACAAACCTGTGCTCCTGGACGCCGACAGTCCTGAGACGAGCGCGAAGAATATCGCCGTCGCTAGGTTCATAGTGCACGGAAGCAATACGATCAATGTCGTTGAGAAAGCTTGGTAACGGTTTCAGGAAGAGTAGATACGTTGTGATCACTCGGCCAAACTTACAACCCCGGGGAATCTTCAATGTGGGTATTCTGGTGCTTCAGGATTTGCTGAACTACAGAGTCGTGCCAAAGGTTCTTCATATCATCCCTGCAGCCGACAAGCACGTC
>JBBPKG010000092.1:0-10965 GCA_038089115.1 Fistulinella cinereoalba | reverse complement strand
GTAGAGCGGAGCTCTGCCTCGGCTACTGCAACTCGAGCCATGGTTCCGTCTATGACTGGTCATCATGCGGGACGATCGACATCGTGACGTTTGCCAAGTACTGACCAATAGTTTCCGACAGCGATCAGAGGGACGCTATTTGCAGACGGCCCTGTGCCCTAGTGTCCTAGTTGGCGCTGGTCTCATCCGACTGAGCCGTCGTGGTCGATCAGATCGATGTCACGTGTGCCGCGAGATTGAACTCGTTCACACACATCTTTTTCTCCACGTTCCACCATCTGGGCTCTGGCGCTAGATCAACCTGGCTGTGGGTGTTGCTTGCTGCTCAGAGAGGAAAATTGATGCAGTGCGCCACCATCATCACGGGTGGCCAGAGGTGCCATATGGTACGGACCGGTCTCGTCGTCAACCACCGTGTCAACGGCCATTGTGCGGGAAAAAATCATTCTTAGCCTTGCAACGTTGGTTCCAGGCGCTGTTACTGCAGTTCATCCGACTTGGTTCACTTGACGGTCAATGGCATCCCTCGCCGGTGTCGTTGACCGTGAGGTGGGTGAAGAAGGGCCATCCTGCCAGTGGAAGGCGTGCCATCGGTCAATCACGCTGGTACCTCCCTTCAAACGCCAGAGTCCAGCCGTGTAACAACCGCGATTTCCGCCGTCTGATCGGCACCGATTGTCGCCTGCCAAAGCCAGCAACAAAAAACGTTGGTAGGCGGACCCTTGTTGAAGGTGAAGTCAATAATCATTATGAATGGTTCTTCCTTGGTGATAATGCCCTTCTGCTAGAAATACATGTACGTACGTGGGCATAGCTTATAGCACAGTTCCAACCAACGTGCCATATCCGTGGTTATAGTGCGCCGCGAACGACGCTGCGCTGGCCCCTCGTTCTCAAACGTTGCCACCGATGGTTCGATGCGGCGGAGCGCCCGCCTCCAGGTGGGGGTATGCATGACTACAGTGCTAGGAACGACGGGGCTGGCAACTTGATTGATAGCCATTCATTGCCCCCGGATGCGCATATTTGCGGCTTTAATGTTGTCACTTTTTGATATTCATGACCACCTGGCAGTGAGCCCCAACTGCACGCCAACCGGAAAAGACGGGAATTATTCGATCAGTGGTCACTGGCACACGGACGCGGGATTCCGTTTGAACGGGAGTCTTCGGTTCTGCCACATGATCTCCGGTGATCAAGCTGTGATGCTGTATACCGGAATCTTTTGCGACGCCCCTCGTCAGCCATTCGAGCGTTTTCCCATCCGTCAGGCCTCTAACTCCGTGTCCCGTGGCTACCACCGCCTCGAGTCATCGGTGTAGTGGTGAAAGCATCCCTCAAGGGTGGTACTGGTTCCTATTCAAGTCAACGATCACGCACCGCCTGCCAGATATGTCATCTCTATCCCCATCGTATCGGACATCTCGACCGTCCCGTGCCTTGCAAGTCAGTTGTGCATGCTGAATTGCAGCGCCCAGCGGGCCTTGCAATGTCCGCGCCCAGTTTAGCCAGGAAGTGCTGACGCACACTGCCGGAGTACTATAAAGAGATGTTCGACGGGCTTCAGGATGCATCAATTCGCTCGCCCCGCTTCGATTGGTCTTTCCCGTCGGTTCAAACATGAAGTACAGTGCTCGCATTGCAGGCGCTGTGGCTGCAGCAAGTGCCTTCAACCTTGTATTTGCACAAACATGGTGCGTCACATCATGCTGACTCCGAGGATGGCCTAGCTGATGTCGCCAAAACAGGTGTGGGAAGAACTATATGCCTAATCAGACTGTCGTTCCCCCAGGCGGCCAGTTTCAACTGCCTGCATCGAGTAATGACCCTCTTGTGGCTTTCCGTTGTTCACCCGTCTTCCGACCTTACCTGGAAGAGGATGCAACAGATGCTGCCTTCATTATCGACACTCCCATTGTCTATCGGTATATCCAAGGGGCTACTCCCATTTCTTACTCGGTATCGAATTCGAGCTCTTCGGACTGCGAAGATCTAGGCAACTTAGATGTCACGATCAGTATTGGCAACCATGTCTATGCCTCCGGAGAAGTCCCACTCAATGAAACCGGTCATGAAATCTCCGTTGATTTGAGCGCTCTGCAAGCCCAGAAGACGCCTCACAGTGTCACTTGCAGTGCCACGTACCGAACTAATACGTCATCGTCATCTTCTGCCTCTGCCGGCGCCACTCAGCACTTTTTGACCAACACGTCCCTCCTTTACCTCCCAAATTCAGATGGATCCGTGGTAAAGACGGACTTGCGAACGGGTTCATTGTGGACACGGCCTGCCAATGGCAAAGGTAGCGACTTTGCGCCGTTCATTCCCCAGGGCTTTTATATCTCGTTCGACGAGTACCTCGTCCAAAACTTGTCATTCATCGATCAACTCCAAGCGGATGGGTTCAATACTGTGCAATTCTTCCACGCTACATCCTGCGATCCGCTGACTGAATCCTTCGCAGATCCACCCTATTCCTCCTTATAATGATACCTCCGTGTTTGAGCAGGTCCTCAACAAAACTGTAGAGCTCGGATTATACTTTGTTTATGATATGCGGACGTGAGTCGTGTCTCTTAATATGCGACTTGTTCCCTTGTGACTCACGATTTCGGTCGCTCCAGGGATTACCAAAACTTGACTGCTGTGGCTCAGCAAGTCGAAGCCTACCGCTCGCTCCCTAATCTTCTCCTTTGGGAAACTGCTCATGAGCCTGATGGGAACTCGGATCCCTTTGATGCTGCCAGTAATACCTATGACTTGATCTATTCATTGGATGGCTATCACCCAGTCTCGATTGTCCTGAACTGCCAGGTAAGGCACCATCAAGTCTGTTAGCGTGCATGATCGAACGTATTTCAAACACAGGATTATAACTTTTCTCCTTATGTCGAAGGTGCGGACATCGTGCTCGAGGATGTATACCCGATCGGTATCAACGCCACCTACTCGCCTGTCTGGCATACGCCCTGTACCCCCGACTTTGGCCACTGTGGCTGTGATAATTGTCAAGGCTATATCTACGACATCAAGGCTCGCATTCAAACCTTCAAGGACCGTCTCAACATCCTTGGATATGATCGCACCAAGACAGTATGGGGCACACCGCAGGCCTTTGGCAGCGAAGTGTAAGGCAACTCGCACGGGTTGCATCTACTGCACTAATTTGGTTCCTGTATTGCAGTTACTGGAACACGACGCCGACGGGACAGCAGTGGGCTGCTATGGGCCTCACGTCGTTCAGCCATGGTGCCACAGGTGGGTCGTACACTCCCTCCCCTGTCGGCATCCTTAAAGCTTTCCTAGGCTTGATCTCCTTCCAGTACCCAACGACCACAGGCAATATCACGACCATCGAAGGCACGGCGCCCGCGATCACCGCCATCTTCGCAGAGACGGTCCAGCCGTTCATCGTCGACCCGGACACGACATACGAGACGTTCAACGTGGGCGGTGTCGACGTGGGCTTGTGGAACAATGGGACCACTTACTTGGTTCTCGCTGCCAACCTCAACACGACGACCAGCGTGTATGTGCCGTGGGGCGCTGTTGGGCTCGGCCAGTTGACGTCGAATGCGACGACGCAGCTACAGCGGATATTGTCGGTGGACCAAAACACGAACGTGACTGGGTTCAACTTTAGACCGGGAGGGATTGGGATCTATACGGCCACGCCGCCCGAGTAAGGTGTGCCGGTGGATCCTCTTTTGACTACAGTGAATTTGTTGTCAGATCAGCAACTTGCTGCCCGTTTATCTGAAACAAGTCTTGCCACCAAGCTCACCCCGGTCGACAATAACCACTGAACCTGGTTGGCACGCGAAATTTATCGTAGGTACTCGGAGTATGTGTTTAGCCGTAGCAGTACTACGTTAGTGGCTAATTGAAGTGGGCCATCTAGTGGCCCAAACTGAGTTTTGGAGTCGCTCCCTAGTAGTGCCTACCTTTCTGCTAACATGTGCATCATATTGTCCCATGACGGCAGTGGGTAGTCTAGTAGGCACCGGGCGTCCACCAGCGTCTTTGCGGTACCAGTGCCAACCAAAAACATCACTAAGTACCAGGCTCTTTGGACGAGCGGAGCCGGCAGAACTTCTCTTTCTCCTTGCACTGACCATCGAGCACCCAGCGCGGGCCATTGCACCACTCGCCACCCGCCTGCGTCGCACCCTCCCACCGCGCCCCGGGCTCCGGCGCCTCACCTCGCTCCCCTTTCGCAGACCCTGGCATGCGAGTGTCGACCTAATCGGTTCTCAAGATCTCACCCGCCCTCGCAGCTCACCAGGTTGCCCTCAGGTCCTCGCCCACGCCCGGGGCCGGTAAGCGCCAGGCATCAGGCGTCCACCCTTCACCGTCATAGCCCACATGTGTATTGTCGATAGATTTCCAATACACGTCGTTGTCATCCTGTCCACCTAGTGCTCGTCCAAAGACTTTAGACTCTCGCCGGTAGCGGAGCACGAGCTGCATTCAACGGCCTGAGAAAGTTACACCGGCGGAATTGGATCATGTTGTATGTATAACTTGCAGGTTGGATGCGTCGCGCCGCCTATTCACGCTTGGAAATGCAGGTTACTAGAGACGTGTTACTACTTGCACGGTGCAAGACATTCATCCAACGACTCCGTGCCACCAGGCCCACCACCAACGCCCTTATCAACGTCGCCGACTCAAATGCGCTTATGACGCCCCGCGGCGGTGCACTTCAAGGAATGTCACTCGCGAATGATCAAGGACAACATAATGCACAAGCTTAATGCTAGATCTATGGCCTCTGAGAGCGTCTGCTTAGTATATCAACAAATCAGAAATTGCCTGAGGAGGCTCAGGTGGGGAAGTGGTCTCGCATCTCTCCCGGCACCTTGTAAGATCATAGATCGGTGAGGACATGGCGTAATAGCGAGAGAAAGAACGTGTTCGTGCATACTATTATTCTCCCGAAGCACTCTTAGGCATTATCCCGCCCACAAGCAGTGTGCCGGCCTATTTGTGGTACCACTTGCGCCAGTACTATGTGAAGTGCTGATGGCACTCTGAGCGTTTCGGACCACCGAAGCATTGCAAGATGAACCACCGGTGATGCACTGATAGGCCCGGAATTCAATGCATTGGGACACTCGCTGGATGGCGAGGAATACTCAGACAGTGGATCGGCAAAATGTAAATGGACTTCGATAGCCGCAGAACGGGAGAAACAAGAATGGGAAAGTAATAGATGACCATGATGGAACGTCTACAGTCTGCCCAGGCTATATACGCCCTCAGATCGGCATGCCTGGCACGGAATGGCATCCTAATGCGGCATCCGAAAGGCGTACAAAGCCACTCATGGCTTACGGGCTTCTAAATAACCCGTGTCGATGTGCACTGTCACGGTTGTGTGAGGCCCAGGGGGCCCAAAAGATGCCAGTGACGTGATATCATGATGTATCTCCGTGCCAGTGCGCCCCTGAACCTGATAAAAGCCCATGAATGCGAAAGCATAAGAATATGTAAACCCTGCTCACTTCTCCATGAAAGGTGAGCGAGAAATGCTCCAGGGGACTAGAAAATTTGCGAGTCACAGGGTCTTCGAGATCCCTTGCTGCCTTCCGGTACATCAGAATTGTGTTTTCTAGGACACCAAGGTTGCCAAGGTGCATCGAGGGAACTTGTCTGGTGGAATCTGGGGCGCTCGTACTCAAGAGATAATCAGCAGCACGTTTGCTGGTATTTTGGCACCTTGAACCAATATTATTGTTTGAATACTGGGGAGATTGGAAATAACGGGAGAGGGATACACCCTGAGCAAGGTTCCTCATATAGCCGGGCCTGCGATTATCGCTATCTTGTAGGAGCTCTACAGCACATTGATGGTTGGAGATCAGTTGTTCGAGGTCATTGACTGACTGGCTAGAGGGTTTGCGTTGAGCTATTGGACTGAACTGCCAAAGTGATCTTCCCATAGAGAAAATTGGCTCGGGCTTGCAGTCTGAAAAGTCGCCGTGCAAGAAACGCACAAGAAACAAGTTGGCAAGCCTAGCAAGCACGGAAGGCTTTTGGATATGGGAATCCGGGACAAGTTTGACTGCATCCCCAATCATGGAAATTGCATCATTGAGGTCTGCGATACTGTGATTTTTGACGAAGCGCGTCAAGAGTGTATCGCCGAGGGAAGCGAAAATCCGGGGCCTGTCGATCTGGGTGTCTGACATGAGCTTCAAGATGCCCTTAAAAATGAAAATTGAACGGTCGAGGTCGGCAATGTTGGAGCGTACTATGCCGCGCATGTGAAATGCGTCGCCCAGGGAGGCGAGCATCCAGGGCTTGCAGAAATAACCGCTTGGGGCAAGTTTCACGGCACGCTTGACGGTGGAAATCACCTTGTCAAGATCAGTGACAGTAGCAGTCCCAAGGGAAGCGATCATCCAGGGCCCATCGAGATATCCCGCCGGGGCAAGTTTAATAGCAAGCTCTATTCTGGATATTATGCCATCAAGGTCGGTCACAGCCCCGCCACGTTGCATAAAACGTGCACGAAGTGAGTCCCCGAGATAAGCGAGTTTCTGGGGCTTGGAAGCATAGCTGTCTGAAGCGAGCTCCATAGCGCGTTTGATTTTGGAGACTGCCCTGTCAAGGTCGGCCACAACACCACGGTGTGTAAAAAGGGCACAGAATGAGGCGGCAAGGAGGGCAGCCATCTGCGTCGGAATCACTGCATTGGAATGTTCTGAAGTAATTTTGATAGCGCTTTCGATTAAAGAAATGGAATTATCGATGTCGGTGGTGACACCACATTGCACAAAACGAGTACGGAGGGCATCACCCAAGAAGGCGAGCATCTTTGGCTTCTCAACATGACCATCCGGGACAAGCTTCAAAGCATCCTCGATCATGGAAATTGCGCTATTGAGGTCGACAATATCGCCACATCGCATAAAACGCCTATACAATGCGACGGCCAGGGAGGCGAGCACTCGGGGTTTGTTGAAATGGCCATTTGGGCTGAGTCTATTTGTACCCTCAATCAGGACAATCGCATTGTTGAGGTCAATGGGGTCCCTATGTTGTACAAAGCGCAAACAGAACGCATTCCCCAAGGAGGTAAGCATCCGTAGCATGCTGAAATAGCCGCCAGGGGCGAGTTGCAATGCGTCTTCGGAAGTCGAAATGGGGTTGTCGAGTTCAGAGAGGGTATTGTGCTGTATAAAACGAACCTGGAGGGCAGCATCAAGGGAGCCAAGCATCCAGTTATCGAAATATCGATCTAGAATAAGATTGACAGCGGCCTCGATCTTAGAAATGGCTCTGTCGAGGTCCGTAATGTCATGCTGCTCTAAACGTGCACACAATGAATTACCCAAGAGGGCGAGCATCCAGGGCTTGTCGAAATGGTTATCGGGTGTGAGTTCGACAGCATTCTCAATCGCGGAGATGGCTTTGTCGAGGTTCGTGATATCATGCTTCCCGAAACGTGCACACAATGTATTACCCAGAGTGGCGAGCATCCAGGGCTTATCGAAATGACCGTCTGGTGCGAGTTTGACGGCCTTCTCGGTCACAGCGATTGCTCTGTCAAAGTCCGCGACATGGCCATGGTACACGAAGCGCACATAGAGTGCATGACCGAGTGACGCTAGTACCCAGGGCTTGTCTAGGTGACCATCTGCGAAAAGGTTCACAGCGTCCTCAATCATAGAAATCGCATTATCGAGGTCGGCGACAACGCCACGTTGCATGAAACGTACGCGGAGTGCATTGCCCAAGGAAACAAGCGCCCAAGGTTTGTCAACAAAATACCCATCTGGCGATGCAAGTTTAATGGCACTCTCGATCATGGATATCGCCCCGTCAAGGTCGGCAATGACGCCACGCTGCAGAAACCGTAGGAGAAGTGCGTCGCCAAGGGAGGCAGTCCTCCAGCCCTGTTCGGGATGACTGTGCGAAATAAGGTGCCTAGCTTCTTCCATCCCCAAGATTGACTTTTGAAGATGCTTGAAGTCGCTAGTCATCTTGAAACGTTTGCGCAGTGCCGTGCTCAGGCTGACCAATCGGTACGGCCTATCAACCAACCAGCTGGGCAACTGGCGAGTGGACCAAATTAATTGTGAGATTAACTTGTCAAGTTCTGTCAAGCTCCCGGATGTCTGAACTCGGTAGTCTTGAAGCGTTTCCACCGCGCGAGTTGCAACTCGCCGTTCATAGCTGCTATCAGGGCAGGTCCGCTCAATCTCCTTGGCAAGCGCCTCAATTTCATCCGTGAGGGACTCTTCTAATTTGAACCTTCCCCCGTGATATAGGAGAGCCTCAACAAGGTGAAGCAATGTCCTAGGTCGGTCTGGGTGACCGTCCCGACGGAAAACCAGCGCATGGTGGTATGACTTGATGACCGCATCGAGATCAGATATTGTACCATGAACTTGACAGCTCACGAAGGTTGCCATAGCAAGATTAAATAACGTCGCAGCATGGTATTCGTGATGAGGCGGGCAACGGGATTTTGCAAGCTCGAAGTATTTGATACTCTCATGAAGCTGTTCTACCCCGGCGCCCGTATGATAGTAGTGAAGTGCATCATGCCCTTTGTCTGTTGCTTCCGCGACAGCATGCGAGCTGTCCTCGGACCCAAGCTATGTAAATCTCATTAGTAACAGGAATACGTAAAATAACTGCAAGTATTACCACTGGCACGTCGCTGACACAGGTATGCATATTAGAGAAATCGTCGAATCGCTGTTCCTCAAGGGTGAGAAGGAGCGAAGGAACGCACAAGGCGCCTTCCCCTCCCATCGCCACGAGCGGAGATACTAATATTTGGCTTGGTAAGGACCACCATAAACATTAAAAAAGTTTGGTACACACAACGCGTGCCTCCAGCATTCATTAATTTGCCCACACTGGTTTCAAGTTTGTAGAGAACGCTTCCTTCTCCGACAATGGGTTCAAACTCAAACGAGGCGACAATTGATACCTGGACTCTGACCGTCGAATCCATTGGCCTTATTAAGAATTGTAGGTGGATTGCGAGCATAGGATGAAGTAGGAAAGCACTTACAACGGGATCTCGTCGTCCCACTCGAAGACGGTACTACCTGAAAGCGAGATAGGCTTGCCCCTCCCCCTTCTTTTTCTTGAACCGTTGAACTCAATAGCAACGAAAAGCCCGACGGGCATGCATTGCAAACAGGTGACGATATTCTCTGCACGCATGTCTGCAACATAATCAGCATGCATCTTCTACACGGATATGGTCTTACGCACGTGTGATCACGAACTGCCGTTTCCCGGTATGTTGAGGCGGTGGGGTAAATATCTTTGGAGAGAACGCCCGGCAGCGTGGGCCATTGGCATCTTTGCTATTGTATTCACGCTGGCCATGCATCGCTGAAAGCTTGACCAAACAAGGGACTTGCACCCTTTTCTGAGCATAAGCCACGTCTGGAAACATCAAGATCCTGTATAATAGCATGTGGTGGAATACGTACTGTCGGGTTTGACGTCACCCACATAGTTTTCTTCTAGAAACGCCACAAACTGTCCTTCTTCGGCCATGTCGTCGTAAGATATTTCACTCTGAGATAGTGTCAAGTAACAGGCAAGTGGAGGAATTGGGGCCGAACCTCTTCGAGCATGCTTAGCCACTGGTCGTCATGAGTAATGGCCACCTGAGCCCCAGGGTTCTTGTAGCAAGTCGGTCAGTCCGGTCGCGTTAGAATCCCTCCGGATACAAACCTTTTGCAATAGATATCGATTGATGATGTCAGAGGGATGAAAAGCCTAGAAGATTGCTCAAGGTTACCAGCCTAGTTTCTAGTAGAGGGACTCACTGGATGAAATGCGAGAGGAATACGCTGAATATCCGCATCATAGTCACTTGACTCGAATACGCCTTGCGGAGCTATCCATCTCCAGAAGACAACAAAGGGATGAAGCAGGGAAATGATAAATGATATCAGCATAGAGAGGGGACTGTTCGGGGGCAGTGGTAGCTTGTCAACCAAGACATGACCATCCCTGACTGCAATCTTGAAACCCGACACAAGTACAGTTTGGTTCTCGCCGTGGATTTCCTTGGTGCTCTGGCGGTAATCACAGCCAGGATCCCAACTATATTTTCTAGTGTCATCGCACTCCAAAACGGTCTGTTTAGTATGCTTCTCATAGTCGAATGAGCCTAGCTGCCAGGAACTCGTTTTGTAAAGCCCTGTGATCAGGTAGAGGGATGTGCACTGAGCAGCCCGACACCATTTCAGTGCGTGTCTCTCTGCTAGCTTGCGAAACTCGTCTTCCTTCTTCTTTCCCAGTCTTTCAAGTAGAGCGCCCGACGGGAGGACGAGAAGCGCCCCTGATTTAGAGCTTGCCACGAACCTGCCGGTAACACAGTCAGTCAATTTGCATCACCATGTATTCGAAGTGAAGCAACTTTTTGGTGGGCATCGAGCCGCCACCAAGTATTTGCACTCCATGGAAAATTGCACGATCACGAGGAAACATGTCGCGGGTAAAGTCGAGCTCGTTTGCGTCGAACTCGGCCAATCCAACGAGGCCATTCAGATCCTTGCGTTTGATGTGAAGGTCGTGATCGCAGGTGAAACAGATGTTGAACTCGACAATGAACCTGCCTTCTTCATTGACGTAGCCAACGTCCCCAATCTGAAGCCCATAGGATATGTAGGTTTCTGGGAGGCTAAGCTTTGGCTCGGGAACTCGCAGAGGGTAGCCGTAAAATTGTCGCAAGTTTTTTGCATACCGATCTTGTGGACTCGTCATGCTGCTAGTGGTGGTACGGGTGAACCTCGGCAGACAAGAAAACGCAACAACAAAGTGGTCAAGAACGGCTCAACGTGTTGTACATGTGCCGCATCAGCAAAAGTGACCGAATCTTGCAAGGCCTGGAAAGGCCTTCCAAGCTCCTACAAGGGTCACAAGACTAGCATGGCCTTACGGGACACTACTCAATTTTGCAAGGCCTCGCAAGCCAGCCCC
>JBBPKG010000091.1:41839-52992 GCA_038089115.1 Fistulinella cinereoalba | reverse complement strand
AGGTAGAGAACTACGGCAAGGACCGCGCCGAGCCCGTTCAATGCACACGTAGTCGCGAACCCGGTACTACCGGATCGAAAAACAAACAGGTTAGCAACGCGAAGGACATATCAGAGACCGACGTGCATATACCGAGGACCGTCTGTGGTCGGATATAAATGGGCGCCCAAGATCGACCCGCCCTGGCCAATGGCCATGAACATGGGTATCCCAGTCGCCCGCTTCGTCTCTGAGCCGAGGTTGTGTGCGTACCACGCAATGATGATCCCGATGGATGTGTATGTCCCGCTCGTGATGCAAAACACGGCAAAATACCGTGCGTGCGCATTCGTTGGTACGACGAGCACGATCAGGTACCCGATTGTAGCGAGAAAGCACGACGAGGAGATGACGAGCCCGCGTGTTTGGAAGCGATCCGTAAAGTAGGCCGCACCGCAGAGTACGAGGGCGGCAACCGCGTACGGTGGAACCGTGAGCAGTTGAGCGAGGGCATTGGCTGAATGAATGTCGACGTCGATGCATTACAACGATGGGATAAAAAAACGCACTGTATCCAAATGTCTTGATGATTGTGGGAAGGAATGCGGAAATACTAGCCAAGGCACAGTTGAGACCAAAGTAGATGATGCCACCGGCGTAAATCCGCCAGTCAGCAAATGCGGCAAAGATGTGGGCTAAAACCCCATGGTCAAATACAGGCACAAACAGACCGCGAGAAGGGAGTATACACACCTTTGTTCACGACTGCGCCTGTATCAGCCTTGGTTCCCCTGGAGCCGCGTTCCAATGCAATCTCCCGCTCTCTCTCCGTGAAAAGGCTCGTTGATTCGGGTCGGTTGGGGAGAACGAGCAGCGTGACGATACCCAACAAAATTGCAGGAATACCCTATGTAATTATCCAGAGTCAGTTCGCAGTATCCTTCCCTGCAGGATAAGCTTGTGCGGTGAATACCTCGATCAAGAATAGAACCCTCCAATCGGACTTGCCGCCACTCCCACCTGGCGTCTTCAAGAGTGGTCCATAGTCGATTTGTTGAACGCCGAATGCGATCAATCCTCCAAACGCGCCCGCGACGGCCGCGAAACCGAACCAATATCCCATACGGAGACCCAACTCGGATCTCGTATAAAAGAGAGCTAGTTTAATCAACAAAGGGTAAGTGGACGTGGGAGAGTGCCAAAGCAAATGTACAAGAAACATGAGCACCCACAAAAGTAAACAGGGATGGCGGGGCCGAATCCAGCCTCAAAGACGCCAAGACCAAGCCGGCCGCATATCAGACCTGCAAAGTTGGTCGCAGACGCCTATACGAATGTTAGAACCAGCGATGCCGCCGGAGAAGCGGTTTGAAACGACCGCTGACCGATAGTGTAGAACATATTCCCCATCCTATGGCAGTTGCAGCAATCCAATATGACGGCGGGAAGAGCTTTGAGCACACCGTCGCAGGGACTTGACAAAGAATCTGATCAACAAGACCACGAACGTGAGTGTTCACACCCAGCAGAGCACGTGGGACGCCGCGATAGGATCAACCCACATATGAAAAATAAAACGCCGAGTTGATCCAATCGAAGAGAACACCCGTGGGGTCGCCGTGCAGCGTCTCTTGAGGCAACCCTTGCAGACGGGCGTTCCCCAAGTTACTTCTATCCAAAACTGCATGAATGATCAGCATTCCGTAAAACCCGTCAAAGGGAATCAAGGCTCACAGGCGCAGAAATAGAGGAGACATGTAATGGGCAGAATGCGCAGGTCAATCTTTCGAACAAGACACCTTTCTTCCTCGGACGAGGCTAACGGAGGCGATGGGGACGTGGAAGCAGATCGCTTTTCAACGGAAACCTTTTCTTCGTCCATGGCACGTATCGAGGGTCAAGGTGCGAAAGGGAATATGATGTAGACAAGCTGTTTCAAACGCGCGATGAGACGAAGATGGTTGCAGGTCAACAGCGGTCGTTATTCTCAAACTCGCGGAAGTCCGACCAGTTCCAGGGACGACAGGAGGGGCAAGGCGGGGGGATAAAGATATAAGCCCGGCTCCCGATATTGACGTGTATTCTTAGCGCCAGGGACCGGGGGCAGTGGAGCCCTGCGAGTGCCATTGATATGCTGTCATATACGGATGAGCCATGTGACATGATAATGCTTGCCGTTTGGAATTGAAGCGAGCAGCAGCACCGAAATGCTGGCAGCCGGCGTACAAATACGAGTCTGAAGTTGCGATTCTGCGCGAACTTGGGGCCGTTTCCCCGGGCCGAAGGCCGGAGTCTCACGCGCCTCTGAATGATTGAGGCGCCAATATCCATTGAGAGATACTAATCCCGGGGGGGATCGGGGAGGCGTTAGTGCTTGAGTGTCATGAGGCGAGGTGCCAGCGCTGCCGAGGCGGTCGGTTTGGCCTCGTTGACCAAAAATTATATTTTGTCACAGTAATATGCCAGAAATATTACTCGCCTGCGCCTTCACATCGTACCAAAGGCTCTCTACAGGAAACTAGGTAAACAATTCACTATTCCAAGAAGCAGGTACAAAGCAAACGGAATAAAATCCAAGTTCAAAGGCAAGCGGTACCCGATCACCAACACGCAAACACCCACACTGTCGCAGCGCCCTCCACTAGAGTTCACGCTTCCAGGTCTGTATCCGAGTCTGAATCTAGTGGGTCTGATCCCCAAGGGTTTTCTGCCCAGCCGTTAAACTCGTCCAAGTGAATCTCGACCTGTTGCCATGCCCGTTCATATGCCAATATTTGTTGCGTATCCGTTCCAGGTGGCCTCAAGAACCTGGCGTCCACAGTCGTCACGGAAGGCAGATGGTTACGCAAGAACTCTGCGACCGGGAGAGGTTCGTCAATAGGTGATTCGGGCACGACAAGGCATGCGAATTCCGTTTCGTGCGCTTTTTCCTCCACCATGTTCGGGACCTGCCGCGCATCGAGCGGTAGACTGACTGTGCAAAGTTCTGGACACGATGCGACAAGCGCCACCAAGCCAACGAGAGTGGGGTACTTGGAAGAGAAAGGAGGGTATCCCCCTCGTCCGCAGTAAAAGTTGAGGACTCGAAGCGAGGGCCAGCTGCGAGCCAAGGTTCTCAACTCCGCATCATCAAGAGATATCTGTTCGCTCCACTGGATCACGAGCTCACGAAGAGAACTGAGGGAGACCAGAGGGTGGAGTGTATTATATGAGAGGCGGTAATGTATTGCTTCGCTAGGCATCTGTTGCGCTGGCACAGGCTTGGAAAAATCCCCGCAGGATAGAGCGAGTTTTTGGAGCGTTGATCGAGATGTAAGCAAATGGAAAAAGGAGATGAGAGTGTCCGACCTCAGTCGATCACGGTGATGCAGACGAAAGCCATGGAATATCTGCTCGCGAGGTCGAAGGAGGCGGGTGACAAGGTCGAGATCCGATGATGTGAATGACAGTTCCTCAACATTACAAAATAGTGAATCGGTGGACTGGAGAAAGTTTATCAGTGATCCTGAACTCTCGGGAAGGTGGATGGAGAGCGATTTGAGCGTCGATAACTGGCACAAATATCTCAAAGCCATCTCGTGGACGGGAGCGTGAACGACGACACTCGCAAGGGACGCCTGACTGCAGATTGCCCGAGAGAGAGCGCGCATCATTGAGCCAGGTTTCAGTTGGTTGGAGAAACGGAATTCGATAGATGTTAGAGCCTGGCACAAGATGGGATAATTATTAAAGAAGGATAGCAACTCCGGACCATCTTCTTCGGCCAGGGTCGCTTCAAGCGAAACGAGTTGTGGGCTGAGTAGGGGTTGGATAAGGAAGATGGGGAGATGAGTGAGAACATAAGGGTTCCAACGGAGAACCACCAAGTTGGGTAAGAGTAGCGAAGGTCGGATGCTAGCGAACTGCAAAAACCGTACGGAGGTGTCGTCGGCTATGACGACTTCCCGAACACGATGGGAGTATTTGTCAATGATAGCGAGTTGGGAGGGGGTTGGAGGTCCCTGGCACGACGGATAAGGAACGGGGGGATATGAGAGAGGATCAAACGGGTACCTGGGTTTCGAATTCGTCTAGAGTTGTGTAACACTGGATGAGTGGTTTGAGAGAACCAGGATTTTTCCATAGACGATTGAGCGAGGGTTCTGAGAACGCATGACATGATTGTGCCAAGGCAACAAGTGTCTGCCTATCGACGGGATCGATCGTAGGATGAAAGCAGTCGAGAACGTTTTGAAAGAGGTCCACAACCATGAGAGGGTTGTGTAATTCGACAGATAGATTGAGTGCCTCCACGACGCTACATGGTCCGCTATCCAGACCTGGGTGCATATCCACGTCTATCGCGAGTCTTTGGTAGATAAGGAGATCGCGGTGAGAAATAACGTTGAACATTTGCTCACTTTTGCATGTCGAACTTGGTCGCGATGAACTGACAGACGGGCGGTGGTGGACGTTGGGTTAGACGCCTCGAAGGACCACTGCCAAACACAGGAATGGCTCGGAGCCGGGTTATATATCAGAGGGGGCCGGTCTGCATTTCAATGACGTGAACAATTGAACAATTGTTTCCATCACTCCGACCATGACCAGGTGGGCCATTCCATCGGCCTTTGTGCTGTTCGCTGCCGTCGCCCACACCGTCGCGCTCGAGCACTACCACGAACACCTCGCCATTCGCCCACTCGTCGACGGCAAAGTCGTCGCCGCATTCACATTCACGACCCTCCTCGGAGACGCGACGCCCCGCGACCCGCGCGACTCCCAAATCTCAGGTGGGACCCATCCGTCTCCGCTTGGCCCACCGTGCTCACAATTCGGCACGCTCAGACCAGCACTTTGCCTTGTTTCCACTGACGCTCGGCCAAATCCTGCGCGAATACGCCATTACCGAGCTCCATCTCTCCCTCAACGCCGGCAGGTGGAACTATGATGCCTGGGGACATTCCGACCACCCCAGCGTCGGCACCGGCGCCGAGCTCTGGGCATGGATGGTCGATGGGGGCCCGCTGTCGTGAGTCCTCCCCATCCATCTCTCTGGTGCTCAACCGTTTCCAATAGTATAGATGATCGTTGGGTCGGCCTCCGCAACGCCCTCGCTGGTCTCTTTTGCGCCTCCCTCGGCTCTCTCGACGACAGACGCTCCTCCTCCCCCGTATCTGCCTTTCCCCTGTCGTCGCTACCCGTCTCTCACGCCACGCTCCCTTACGCGCTACGACATGCCACTCTACCCTCCGAACACGTCTGTACCGAGAACTTGACCCCGTTCCTAAAGCTGTTGCCCTGCAAGTCGCGTGCAGGCCTAGCACAACTCTTGCACCCACAACGCATCTTTGATGCCGATTGGCATGGTCTTGGCGTGCACGTTCGTTCGACCCAGGCTGGGATCGAGTTAAGTCTGGTGGCGCAGGCCGTGCTCGACCCTGTGAGGCGAAGTGGGGGGAAGCGACGAGGTGAGAAACTAGATCCTCCGATTTAGTCCCGACACCGACCGCGATGTTCATATCCTAGATTGGTCGTTCCAGTCACTGTTCGATCGTATCATTGATACATCATGTCCCGTCGCAAGTTCGAGCACGATAGATCTCGTCCTCCCCGACATTCCTGGACACATACTTGTTCCCGAGCCTGTGTCCAGCAATAATACTGTCAGCGTTTACAGTCCACTGGCTAGTAAGCGAGGTTTCGCGGCTCGAAATGGACCCTCACCTGTTTATGCAGCTGTACCTCTCGATGTGGCAATGTCTTGGCCCGAAGAGCACGCCTTTGAGTATCGTATGTGCTAATTCACACCGATTTTGTGCAGTGTTCATGGTACGCAACAGCTCTCCCCCCTCCCGCGCCGCAGACGCCTCTTTCCGTCAAGCGTACCCTCTATGGATCCTCCCAGACACGCGGGGTCATTTCTGTCTCTCTTTCAAATAATGGTTATACCCCCATCATAGTCGGGTACCTCGAGACCCTGCCCGCGCTCGTCACGCTCTGGATGCACACCATGAAAATAGACGTCGGCGGAATCGCACGAGGTATCGTACTCATCTTGCTCCCTATGGGCTCTTTCAAATGTATTGTACACAGACGACCTCGTGTTGGATCTCTTGTACCGTCCACCACCGGTCCTCGCAAGTGGGCACCATGGGCCATCGACGATACAAGCAATACTGGCTGTCCCCCCCAAGGATACGCTCCGTCTGACAATTGATCTCAGCAAGACGTTTTTAAAATATACCGAACATCCCCCGGATGCGATGCGTGGATGGGATCTACCACCTGCCGTCCTCTTTCCCGTCCCTGACGTAGTGATGAACACGTCATTAGGCCTTGCCGACCTTGGTCATAAAATAAGCATCCCGAAACGAATGTATACCCCGACGCTCTTGGTCGACTTGCCAACCCCGGATTTCTCGATGCCGTACAATGTGATCATCCTCAGCTGTACGCTGATCACACTGATCTTTGGAAGCATTTTCAATCTCTTGACACGCAAGTGGGTCATTGTCAGAATCGAGGACTGATGGATAGTCAGAGAGCTGGACTGTGATTCGACGTTGGAGTGGTCAGGGTGATTTTTTGCATGCGTTTCAAGTTGCTGACTTGTGTCCATGACTGACATAGTGCGTGATGGTTTTGCCGACAGTGAATCGGATTTCGCTGTGTGACTCGACAAGCGCTTTCCAGACAGTCGCATGTTGACACGTTGCAATTTCTGTCCATAGGAAATTCCACTCTGTACAATTCGGATCGAATCATGTCCCGTTGGGGCACGCACCCTATGAGGGACAGTACTAGCTATGTATACAATTAGTCTGTACTCGGAGCTGACTATGTTCTTCATTTCGACACGTCCAGTACAATTCTTCCAGCCACCCTGCCATTCTCGAGATCATTATACACCCTGGGCGGTGTGGTCAGCTTGGAACTCACGAGGCAATCAGTACTTACTGCTGAAGCTGCGACAACCCTTTCACCGCGTATTTCACTTTGACTTTTCCGGAGGCAGCAATCTCGATCGCTTCGATTGCATCCTGCCGGTTCCCGACATAGGAACCCTTGATGGCGATGTTCTGCGTACATGTGAGCACATTCTCTCGGGAACATCGGCGACAGCCCTCAGCAAGACGCACCTTTACCACAACCCAGAAGATGGGTGCCTCCAGCTTTGCGTCGGCTGGCATACCCACTACCATTAACGTGCCACCGGCACGCAAATACTCGACCGCTTGGGTGTACCCCTCGCTGTAGGGCGATGTGACGATGGCCGCGTGCGCACCGATTCCATCGCACGCCTCAATGACTGCCTGGACAATGTTTTCCGTCTTCTTGTAGTCTATCCACTTCTCTGCTCCGAGTTCCCGACACAACTTTTCTTTTTCTTCGCCGGAATCTGTTGACAGGTGGTTCATTAGACATGTTGCAATGCACGGAGATGGTGTTCACCGATAGCGACAACGCGCACCCCCATTGCCAGCGCGTACTGTACGGCTGAACTCGGTCAGTGAAACGTATCGCTTTGCGCGACGGAACGCTTACCTAGATGGCCTAGTCCTCCACCGGCACCTGGAATGACGACCCAATTTCCAATTCGGGCACCCGAATGCTTCAGCGCTCGATAGACAGTCACGCCCTTTTGGCCATTTTGCATTCAGCACACTCCTCGCAGACGAACGAGTGGCACTTACCGCGCACAGAAGGGACGCGGCGGCAAAGCTATCGATGCCTTCCGGAATCGGCGTAATCGTATGCACCCAAGACACCTACAAATGCGTGACCTTGGGCAGTGAGTCTATGGCACTGTCTTGTGTACGTACGACATATTGGCTAAACGTTCCGTTGACAGTGAACCCGCTGATTTGCGCAGAGGTGCAATCTAGGTGCATCACCGTGAGTCACCGCCGATTCGAGACAAAAAGGGGCAAAGCAAACTCTGCTCAAGGCCTTTGCGGCACATCTCGCAGTCCCCACAGTCATACGCGATCCACTTTACCCCGACGCGTTGGCCGAGGTGGATCCCCTCCGGGGTGTGCTCCGTGTGTGCGCCGATGGCGACGACCTCACCGACGCCCTCGTGTCCGCCGATGAGCGGGAGCGCGGTCGCCTTGAGCGGCCAGTCATCTTTGCTCACGTGGAGGTCCGTGTGGCAGACCCCGGTGCAGATCATGCGGATGAGACATTGCCCGGGCTGGAGCTCCTGTGGTTGGGTGACGGGGACGTCATGTCGGACGACGATAGGTTGCTTGGGACCGGGGACGACGGCGGCAATTTGGGTCTTCGGGACTGAGCGGTCGGACATATAGTGTTGCAAGTATCGAGAAAAGGAGAGTCCCCCTTTTGTGCCGGTGATTGGTGGCTGATAGTAAACTCATCATTTATTAGTTAGGGGCAAACTGGAGAAACTGCAATCCCACCTTGGGTTACGAATGCGAATTCAGACTGCGTCACGACGCTCTGGGAGGCACAGAGAGGACCACTGGTACATATACTCGAGTTCAGGCTCAGCTTGAGGCTCAGTTAGGCCACCTCAGACAGCGCACAGTCACGGGCTCGTTGACGGGTTTCCTTTACCAGTAAAACGTTGCCTGGCCTCGCCTGGGGACTAGACCGTCCACGAGGTACCGCGAACCCACGGGATAAGATAAGTCGCGTCGATAGGGAGGCTATATTGCCTGTGACGTGCCGGTCTCCAGACTGCTTTACTTCTCCGCCGGCCGAGGGCCTAGGTGTGTCTCGCATTCCTGATCCGTCCCCCGCATTTCATCCGTGTACCTTTGCTTATCCTCCGTGCCCGCTTCAGTCTTTCATTAATCACGCCCACTTTGATCTTCTTTGCTTCTTTGCGCCCCCCTCACGGTCCACTTCGCCGCTGTTTCAACAATGCTGTTCCTTGTCTCCCTCAACCCCCCTCTCAGCGCAAAGTTCCACCGTTGGTTTGTCTCCTTTCTTTTCCCTCTATCTTCTTGCTTTTGTTTTCCTTGCTTCGTGCTTGTATCTCACACCCACGTTACTCATCCCGTAACCACGGTCCCGGGTTACATTTCGCAAGTACAGCGCGACCCTGGGACAAGCGGAACACTCGAACGATCGCTCACGTCGCTGCCTCGCTTGACGGCTTGCGAAACTTGCTGCAATATCGTCCGCCCCTTCCTCGCCTGCGACTGAAGAGATTAATTCTGCTATCCCCGTTCATGTGCCAGTGGGACGTGTAGTAGAGGCCAGAAAACGTTGTATCCCCCCAGATGTGTCATCCGACCGACTGTACAGTAGCTGGAAAGCACTCATCCCGATGATGATGACGACTCCATATCCGGGTCTCAGCTAAGTACTTACGTTTCACGCACGCTTGGCAAGTCTGTTCCACCGGCTCCCCTACCGCTTTCCCTTTCAAGGACCATTTGTTATTGTGATTACTGTGCGTCGAAGGCAACTGGTCGTGCGTCGCACTCGCACGTAGCTGAGGGCGTCATGTGAGTTTCAACGGCGCATAGGGTAGCGGCCTTGGGCGGCGCGTGAGCTGGGAACGTCGTGTCACGTGTCGCATGTGACTATCACACCCAATCGAGTTCCGGCGATATAGTTGATCACCTTGCGGCGGTACCTACGCTTCAAAGAGCTATCAGAATCCAGTCATCCATATCTACCACGTCTATTGCTGACGATTCACATCCCAATATGGCCGAACGCATCCCCGCTGCTCCGGAATCATTGAAATATATGATCACCCATGTTTTTCTGCCTGCCGAACTTCCCCATCAGAGCGACTATTCGGTGGAGAAGGATCATTCACTGGCCCAGGCAATATGTTCTGCTGCGCATGCGTATAGCGCCAACATTTGTAAAACCTCCGTGGCTCAGTGGAATTATATCAAAAAGATGTTGGGCAACCTGCAAGCATCAGCGCAGTCCGAGCGCCTGAACGAGGAACTCGTCATCTCCCAGCTGCACGAGATGCAAACAAGGGGTATGCTGACGGGTCTCCCATGAATCCGTGCTGAACAGATCATTTTTAGACATTCTTGCGTTTCTCATTCGACCTCATAATTCTGCAATTGTCCTCACGAAACGGGAGAACTGCACAATTCTTGAGGCATTTGAGGTCCCCCCGGACGAGGATGCTGTAAAGAAGACGAAGGGGGCACTGGAATGTTCATATCCCGCGTCTGCTTTCGAGATACCAAGTGAAATGTTTGACAGTCGACACTTCCAATTCGAACTCGGCAGCTTCCTGTGTCGTCCTGTGTCACAACCTGATATACCTCCCCTTCCCTCTCGCCATGCGCAATACATTGCTTCATTATGTTCCGACATCTTACGAGGTGTCGGCTACGCTGCTGATATTCCTCGTGTCATCAAACATATCCGTGACGACTCCATTCTCCTGCTAGCAGAGGGGCTGCGAAGAACTCATCAAGAAGCCGTGGTTGCTTGGCGCCGCTCGCCTCTTTGGTTGCTCATCAGGATCACAATTCAGATCTCTCTTGACCGTTCTCTTGGAAATCCCCTCTACAAGCAATTCATGTTGTTTTTCATATGCACTATTCCGAATGATACGAACATTGCGACTCTTTCCACCGATCTACTTCATTTAGTTGCATCCAAAATATTCCGTCGTTTACGGAAGCTTGATTCGCTCACACCTGACTGGCTCTCTCAAATGGCACTGAAGGCGGGTACTGGAGTTCAGGAAATGCTTGATGCCAGATGTGTGCAGCTGAACCCTCGGTTATCTCCATTTTGCAATCCTTCCCAAGATGATCTTACAAGAGATACGAAACTCTCTCTCACCTACAGTTATGAGTATATTCGTGATGCTCTCAAAAATCACGACCACAAGTCTATTGCTCCATCGTTCCACCCGACTCATCATCGCCGTGGCACTATCGATGATATGCTCTCAAATACTGCACTCTTTGATGAAGCATATGATGCCGATCCTCGGACTGCTCTTTATGACGTTGAACAGTCCATTGAAGAAGGTATTGATGACTGGATTGCCTATGCCATGGACTGGGATGTGGACGTGGCATGTGCGCAACTTGAAGTCCTAATGGATAAATACATGAATGGGCGCAATGAGAGGATGTACAATCTTGCCGAAGATAAATCCCAGATGTTGTTGACAGGTATTGAGCTCTTCGTCGCGCTTGACCAACTCCTTCTGGCGAAGATCCCTATGCTCGCCG